>JAKUCV010001569.1:0-69497 GCA_028386065.3 Turnera subulata | reverse complement strand
TTCGGTTCTTCACCTAGCTACCTGAGTTCATGCATTGGTTTGATCAGAACCTAAACATGGATTAATAACTCAACAACTAAAGCAAGAAGGAGGGGGTTAAAACTGGAGCAGTTTATTAAACACAAATCGAATACATGTTTCCCCCTTCAACCTAAGAAGGGGTCGTTTAGTTCATAACTGGAATTACAAAAACGATGGAAATAAAGATGGGCATAGGTATTGGAACAGATTGGAGGTTAGAGGCGACACAATTTCTGCAGAAAAACCTGCAGAATCGTGTACCCCCTTGAAAACCCAAGGTTCTGGGTTTAAACCTCTGTTCCAGAACTTCTGTGATTTTCTGGGTGTATGATCTCTGGATTCCTCGATGCCAGGATCTCCTTTCTCCTCTTCTCTTCACCCTTTTTGTAGATGCAGCTCCCTTCTCTTCCTTCTTCCCACCTGCTGGAGAGCATGGGTGTTTGGGCAAGTTGGCTCCTCTATCCTTAAGCGTGTGTGTCAGGATAGGCATGATGGGCAGCGAGTTGAATGGTGGATTGTGAGTTCCAAGGCACCCTTTGCAGAGGATAATTGTTCTTTAAGGAGATTCCCTTTGGATGTCTTGTGCCCATTGCTCCTTTTCCTTCAAAGTGCTTTGGGAACGTCAAGAGAATGATTGTTTATGTTAGTGGAGCAGGTGGTGCAAGTGGCGACATTCTTTATTCTTTTTGCATTTTCTGGGTTTCTACAGGATGCACAGCCTCACGCTGTGGCTGAGGCTGTAGCAGTTCTCCTAAAATTCTTCCTTTAATTAATTCCTGCTTCTTTTACCGATGGTGAGATGTCATGAGGAGTTCTTGGATCGAAGTAAGGGCAATGAGATTCAGTATATATCTAGTGATTTGAGGGTGGTTTGAGACCTCCAATTGAATTCTCGATGAACAATAGCCTCTCTCACAACCTCAAGGGTTCTGTCACAGGCTCACGCTGTGCTGAGGCTGTATCTTCAAATTCTTCAATGAAATCCTCCCAAATTGGTTGAAATGCACCTGAAATCACTAATTATGCAGTGAAGGATAGGAATACAGCAAATACGATGGAATTATGCATAGGTGGCATATAATCATGAAAGAATGAGCACATATCATGCCTGAAATCATGCCTAAAATTATGCATATTTCGTGTGCATCGAAATACCCCAAACTGAAGATTTTGCTTTTCCTCAAGCAAACAGAAGAATAAAAGGAGGCATGATTTAAAGGGGAGAGAAGGCTAATCTCAATGCATCGAGTTTTCACTATGCTTCACCCTTGTGATGTCTCAATTTAAGCATTCTTAAATTTTCCTCCAAAACTGCATCAATCTCAATCAAATTCCTTATCAGTAGATTTTTGTCATAAAAATCACAGGAGTAATCATGCAACTAACCTCCAATCATCTATCGTCAAAGGGATCCTGCCAAAATCATTTTTCGATAAGTGGAAACATTACCTCATATGCAGACCCATTATCCCTTATCTCCACTAATGTGCAAAAGTAATCAAGCAAGGATCCCCAGGATTTTTCTGTGTTGTGCTGAGGCTAGGGTGATGGTCTTCAATGGATGGTGGATGGTCTGAGCAAAAGTTGGTGGCCAGTGAACTTGAAATTCCCAGTTTATTTTGTTGATAGTCTGAGGCTGTATAGGGACTATTGACTGTACATTCCTTGCGTTTTCATGCTACCCAGAGGCTTAATGTTTCCCCTTATATTGAGATGGAGTTTGATTCACAAAATGTTTCTTTTCTCCTAATTTCTCCTTCTCATGTCTTTCTTCTCCCTTCTGGCTGCTTTGTTTTTTTTTTTGGAACATTTTTTTTTGCAGCTGGGAGGGGGCAGTACAAGCTGTGTGGTAGCATTCTGGATATGTATTCGTTGAGAGCAAACAGCCTCAGATGCTTGGTGGGAATGATTCTTGTTCACAGACTCATCAACAGGGTGAGGCTGTGGGAATGGAATTGTGCCTTGGCACATGATGGCCCCTGTTTCGGTTTCAAGTGGTTGAGGTGAGATGAAACAGGGTGAAAGAATAAATAGGGACCATCTTAGTCGGCTCAAATGGGGTTGCAATGGACAGATGAGTGTGGTATGGATTTATGAGGTCTATTGGGTATGCAAAAGATGGCCTAGATCCTTTCCTTGCTTGAAGAACTCTTACTTGTATTTCGCCTTGACAGGGATAAGGATCTGTTCTGAAGGTAGACAGGCTGAGCCTGTTGCATTTTGAAAACCATTTAGCAAGATTCTTCTTATCTGACAGATTCATGGAGTGCAATTGTTTGATTGTACCTATTCTGCTTGTTCTGAAAATGAAGACAAGTCCTGAGATTAAAGATTGAGCAGTACTAAATGGAAAAGGGAAAGAAGCATAAATATTACGACAGGCTCACACTGTGGAAAAGCATAATGAAGAACAGAAAAGCACTGAAATTTGCATTATTCCCAGAAAAGTACACAAGTTAGAATTGCACCCTAAAAATACCCCAAACTGAAAAATTTGCAGTGTCCTCACTGCGAAAACTAAACAGAAAAATGGGTGCAATGCGAAAACAAATCCAAGTCAATGAAACACACATAATTGAAAATGAAAGACAAAAGTGCTACAAAAAATACCCCAAACTGAAAGTTCTATCCTATGTGGTGTGGTGGAGCATCTTAAAACTAGATTAGAGGTGCTGAAAGTTCGTCACAGGCTCAGCCTGTGTTGAGGCTGTGCAAGCATTAAAGTCCTTTTTGCAATGAAATAATTAAGACTTAAAGTCGAAAAGGGTATAGAAGGACTTCCCTGATGAGTTTCTGACTTGACGACTCCTTCCTCCATCGAGTTGCAGCAACTGATTGTTCAAAACAAAAGAGACACACAAAACAAAAACAAAACAAAATAACCAAATGAAAATTAATGAAAGGCAAGGGAAATAAAAAAAAAATTACCTCGCTTGGGTTGCCTCCCAAGAAGCGCTTCTTTCATGTCTTGTAGCTGGACATCCTCCTTGTTTAGGTGATTGGAGGGTTCTGAGGAGATTGACTCTCCCTGAAAACGCCCATGGTAGGGTGATAGATTTTTACCTTTTTACGATGGACCATGAACGGACTGATTCCGTCACCTCCAATCTCCATTTCCCCATGAGGGAAACAGCGAAGAATGGTGAATGGACCTGTCCACTTGGATCGCCTCTTTTCCCGGAAAAGGACTTGGCCTCCCTTCTTGAAGACACGTTTGGTGTTTTGCTCATTGTTCCTTTTTGGGGGCTTCTCCTTGTAAACCATGGTACTACCGTTCACATCCAAATGCACTTCATTCAATTCTGGAGGAAGGGGTTTTATCTGAATATTTGGTGCAAGATTGTCAGCTCCAATTTGATTGATTGGCGGCTGCGGCTGGACAGGCTGGTGGACGGGCTGGACAGGCTGAGCCTGTTGCCTTGTGTTGATGCCATTATCAATAGTGTCGAACTGGCAGCAGGTGTCTAAGTCCAGTTCTGGCTCAGGGGCTCTCGGCATATTGAAGTTCATTGTCTTTTCCCCGGCTCTCAGTGTCACTCGATCTACTTCAATGAGGCCAGAGGATTTGACTCCCCTGACTTGGATTTTTCTTCTGGACAGGGCTTCATGAATGGCCACGCCGTCATTATAGTCCTTGTCCAAGAATGCACCGTTGGCCATTTTGTCCAAGGTGTTTTGGTCTTCATCACTCAGGCCGCAATAAAATTGCTCAAGTTGCACGGCTTCATCAATCCTGTGGTTTGGCCACCTTCTGAGTAGTTCCTTGAATCTCTCCCAAGCGTCACGAATGGATTCGTCATAACGCTGGGAGAAACCGATGAGTTGCTGCCTCAAGCTTGCAGCTTTGCTTGACGGGTGATACTCCTTCAAGAAGGCCCTGACTAGGCTGTCCCAGTCTGTGAAATGGCCTGCCTCATGATTGTTGAGCCATTCAAATGCTGTGTCTCTGAGTGAGAATGGGAATACTCTCATGTATAGCTGCTCCTTGGTCATTCCGGCTATGTTCACAGTGCTACACACTCGCAGAAAATTCTGCAAGTGCGAGTTTGGGTCTTCTGAGGGCAGGCCTCCAAATGTGCGTCTTTCCAACATGCTGAGCAGGTTTGTTCTGATTTCGTAGGGGGCGTCGACATCTGGAATGGCTATGCTATTATGGATGATGGTGGTTGGTGGTTGTAGGAGCTGGGACATGGGGATGTAAGGTCGCATAGGCTGAGCCTGTTCAACCTCTGGGTGTGCTCCTTCATTGAGTCTGTTCGCCATTGTTTGTTGTTTCTGTTTGCTCTTCTTGCAAAATTCACGGGCTGTCCTTTCAATCTCCTGGTGGAAGGTTAGAGATGGCTTCTTGCTCCTAGTTTAGGGCATGCACCACCTGAAAGCTTCGACTTGGAAAAAGAAAAAAAAAGGGTAAGTAACAAAAAGTCTAATAAGTCGGAAATAAAAAGTAAAAAGATTCAAACGCCAGTCCCCGGCAACAGCGCCAAAAACTTGATACGTGCTGTGTAATTTCCTGCAAGTGCACGGGGTTGTTGTAGTGCGTATCAAGGTCGTATCCACAGGGACTGGGTGGAATCCGTTTTCCTTCTATCTTAGAGTAATTAGACTTGAAAGCAATTAAACGGTGATGGATTTGGTGAATAATTATTAAGAAGCAAAATAAACAGTAAAATAAATGTAACAATAGACTAAATGAGGGAGAGATCAAGAATGGTGAACTCTTAGGCATCCAGGATCCACATGTCCTGATTTGTGCTCACAAACTGCTCTACAGCCTCAGTCACAGACTGACACTGTGATGAGGCTGTGACTAATGAGATGTCTTGCCGGGGCTCCCAACCTAAGGTACTATCAACGACTTTCGTTCTTATTAATAGTTCCTTAAGCTTCCATCTACCCCCTGTCACTAGAGCAGACGTCCACTTAGGGATGAAGTTTAATGTTGGTGCTGGTTACCACAGCCTCTCCTTACCTTCTTTCGAATGCTTAAGGAGTGAAGGTTGACTATTGTAGGTCTAGCACTCCTGGCTTCTCCTTTCGGTTCTTCACCAGGTTGCTACTGAGATAAGAGTATGCTACCCAATAATCAATCAAGAATCAAATTAGGAGGTGGTTATCTCTTGACTATGCTGTCACAGACTAAGGCTGTGCTTGACACAGCTCGACACTGTCGACAGCAACATACACTGTGACAGGCTGAGGCTGTGCAGGGCGCAGTCTGAGGCTATGGCCGACTAAAGGGTCAATTATAAGGATTGGTTCTTGCAGGCGCTCTCAACCTATACTGAACCCATTTGTTTTCACTCACAGGTTCCTCCCAAGGTTCTCATCTTCCAAGTGCTTTCGCATAGGTCAAACTCAAGGGGGATGAAGATTTGGTGTTGAGGCTAATTCCTCAATTAGTTTCTAATTCTATCACGAGTTAAAAACTAAGGTTTGGTTGTTGTTTTTCTGGTAACTATGTTTTCTCCTTTCGGTTCTTCACCTAGCTACCTGAGTTCATGCATTTGTTTGATCAGAACCTAAACATGGATTAATAACTCAACAACTAAAGCAAGAAGAAAGGGGTTAAAACTGGAGCAGTTTATTAAACACAAATCGAATACATGTTTCCCCCTTCAACCTAAGTAGAGGTCGTTTAGTTCATAACTGGAATTACAAAAACGATGGAAATAAAGATGGGCATAGGTTTTGAAACAGATTGGAGGTTAGGGGCGACACAATTTCTGCAGAAAAACCTGCAGAATCATGTACCCCCTTGAAAACCCAAGGTTCTGGGTTTAAACCTCTGTTCCAGAACTTCTGTGATTTTTTGGGTGTATGATCTTTGGATTCCTCGATGCCAGGATCTCCTTTCTCCTCTTCTCTTCACCCTTTTTGTAGATGCAGCTCCCTTCTCTTCCTCCTTCCCACCTGTTGGAGAGCACGGGTGTTTGGGCAAGTTGGCTCCTCTATCCTTCAGCTTGTGTGTTAGGATAGGCATGATGGGCAGCAAGTTGAATGGTGGATTGTGAGTTCCAAGGCACCCTTTGTAGAGGATAATTGTTCTTTAAGGAGATTCCCTTTGGATGTCATGTGCCCATTGCTCCTTTTCCTTCAAAGTGCTCTGGGAACGTCAGGAGAATGATTGTTTATGTTAGTGGAGCAGGTGGTGCAAGTGGCGACATTCTTTATTCTTTTTGCATTTTCTGGGTTTCTACAGGATGCACAGCCTCACGCTGTGGATGAGGCTGTAGCAGTTCTCCTAAAATTCTTCCTTTAATTAATTCCTGCTTCTTTTGCCGATGGTGAGATGTCATAAGGACTTCTACCTAGCTTCATTCCCGTTACTCTAAGTCATATTTAGATCACTAAACTCCCACCAAACTCTGGAGGTTAACTTAAGAGCTACTTGTTGTCGGAGTCAGTGTCGGAGTTCCCAAGACAGTGTCCGAGTGCGACACGACTCCGACATAGAAGTTTAAGAAGTTACTTTAGGAGGGTTTAACCAACTTTACGTCCTGAAATCTCTAATTATGCAGTGAAGGATAGGAATACAAGAAATACGACGGAATTATGCATAGGAGGCATATAATCATGAAAGAATGAGCACATATCATGCCTGAAATCATGCCTAAAACTATGCATATTTCGTGTGCATTAGGACCCGCTATTAAGGAAAAACCCTCAATGAACCTCCGGTAGTAACCAGCAAGTCCAAGAATACTCCGTATCTCAGAAACACTCTTCGGTGGCTCCCAATCCATGACTGCCTTAATCTTGGTCGGATCCACCTTAATACCCTCACCGGACACAATATGCCCAAGAAATGCGACCTCATCCAACCAAAACTCACACTTGCTGAGCTTGGCATAAAGCTGCTCTTCTCTCAACCTCTGCAAAACCTGTCTCAAGTGGTCCTCATGTTCGGCCTTACTACTCGAGTAGACCAGAGTATCATCAATGAACACTACCACAAACCGGTCCAGAAATTCATGGAAAACCTGCTGCATCATACACATGAACACGGCCGGTGCATTCGTCAGCCCGAATGGAACAACCACAAACTCATAATGACCATACCGAGTGCGGAATGCAGTCTTCGGTATGTCCTGCTCTGCAATCCGAACCTGATGGTAACCAGATCGCAAGTCAATCTTCGAGAATACGGATGCACCCTGCAACTGATCGAACAAGTCATCGATCCTAGGCAAAGGATACTTGTTCTTCACAGTCACCTTGTTCAACTGCCTATAGTCCACACACATCCGCATACTGCCATCCTTCTTCTTCACAAACAAGACCGGGACACCCCAGGGTGAGATGCTCGGTCTAATGAAACCCTTATCCAACAACTCCTCCAGTTGCTTCTTCAACTCCTAAAGTTCTGCCGGAGCCATTCTGTAGGCCGGTATAGAAATAGGTGCAACTCCCGGTACCAGGTCAACTGTATACTCCACCTCCCGCTCCGGAGGCAACCCAGGTAAGTCATCAGGAAATACATCGGGAAACTCCCGAATAATTGGAATATCCTCCACTCCAGGTACTGGTACCGAAGAATCGACCACATGAGCTAGAAATGCATCACATCCCTCTCGGATCATCCTGAAAGCTTGGATGGCCGAGATACAACATGCCGATAGAACTCTTCGCTCTCCAACGAACACCAATCTACGCCCCAACAGAGAAGATAAGGACACTTCCCTGGCCCGACAATCAACTACTGCTCGGTGTCTGGACAACCAATCCATGCCTAAGATAACATCAAACTCTCCCAAGTCCATGACAACAAGATCAGAAGGAAAACTCTCACTATCATACTCTATTGATACATCTCTACAAACTCGATCGACAACTACTATGTCACCAGTGGGTAAACGGACTCTTAGGGGTCTACTAAGGTTATCAACTTCTATGTTATGAGTGGTCATGAATGCACGTGATACAAAAAAATGTGTTGAACCTGGATCAACTAAAGCATGTGCAAACTGACCAAAAACCATAAAGGTACCTGCTATGACCTCTGGAGCATCAGCAGCCTCCTCCCGGGTGATGGCATAAACCCTAGGAGCTGCAGCAGACTGAGTCGCACCCCCGCGGTTCGGAGCTCCAAAACCCCCACGACCTCGACCCTGTAGTCCGTCACCCCTGTTCGGACCAGAAGAAACAGCACCACTAGCCACAAAACTCTGTACTGAATACTGGGAACCACTGCCACCATTATCCTTGATCCACTTGTAGCAAGAAGACTTCTGGTGTCCCGGCTTATTGCAATACCAGCATGTACCCGAGAATCGTGCCGAGAACCCCCGTCCCTGAGAGCCAGACTGATAGGACCATCCTCCTGAGGATCTGCCTGGTCCACCCTGATAACTCTGCCCCCGGGACTTCTTCGAACCCTGGTAAGAAGAACCCTGTCCACCAGAATAATCTGCACCTCCGGCATCAGAATACTACCTCTTCTGTCCTGAAGCGGATGACTGCTTCCTCTGCTCGACCGTCCGAGCCTCCTTCCCGATCAACTGAACCCTCTCAGCATCAAAAGCAGCCTCACAAACTACCTCCCAAGTCTTGTGCCCTCCACCAGCCACAGCTAATGCCAACTTTGTACGTAAGCCGTTAACAAACCGCCTACACTTAGTCACCTCATCGGGCACAAACTCCCTAGCATAAGATAGAAGGATGCTCAACCGGATCCTGAATGCAGACACAGTCTCATCTAGACCCTGCTTCACCTCAAGAAAATGCTTCTTCTGTACCTCCAGAAAACCAACAGTAAGAAACTCCTTGTAGAATTTCTCCTTGAAATCCTCCCAAGGCATCTCCACAGGCTTCGGTAGGTTGGCCACAAGTTCCTCCCACCATGTCAATGCATACCTCGTGAACTTGTGTGTCGCAAATCGAGCCCTCTGCTCAGGTGCACAGGTGAACTTCTCCAGAACATTCTCCACCTAGCGAAACCAATCATCAAACTCCTTGGCCCTCTTCACCTGAGAATTCCTTAACTGCAGACTTATCCATGTGTTTGTATCCACTCTCCATACCACCTGCTGCAACAGGTGCTACCGGCTGGGCACCCTGCTGCTGCTGCTGCTGAAACTACTGCCACTGCAAAAAGGCCTGATACTGCTGGAACGCTGGGTCCACAACAGGTGGCACGACATTCTGTCCTCCTCCACCTGCAGCATTATTCTCTGCTTCATTATTGTTCCCCTGACCAACGGGAACCTGCATCACCGACACATTGTCGGAGACTTGAGTAGCGGCGTCATCCTCAGCATTGTGCTGCCCCTGGCGATCCATATCAATGCCTATGTGAATGCAAATGAGTCAAAACACTTTTAAAGTCATAATTCCGGAAATAGGCTTAAACACAGAAATCACTTTGAAAACAAAGTTTAAAACACTTTTAAAACCAAGGAACTGAAGCCTGCTTCGGTACCAAGCTGAAACATCCGTGTCCCAATTTTACAAATAAAATACTCAAACAAAAGAAATTACCAAAATACCCCTGAAACCCAGGACACGAAATCTAATTTCAAAACATTATCTGGAAAGAGATTCTTAATATTCCGAGATGTCACAAAAAACAAAAACAAAACCGGCTTAACAAGCCTCAAGTCAACCCAGCATCCTGCCGATACATCATCAAATACCAAATCCCGGAAACCCGCCGATAAAATAGTCAAAATCAAAATGACATCTCATCAAAATCCAATGCAACGGAAGATAAAGATAAAATAAAGCAAAAGTAAAAATGAGATGCAAGTCGGCTCTGTGGATCCAACCGGGAGAAGAAGCACAGCTACCTGCTGAGATAACCACGTCCGTACTCTGGAAGGGTAGAAAGTGACTGCACGCTAACTAAGAGTCTGAAAAACAACGTTGGCGATTATGTGAATCGCCTACTCAGTGAGCAGTATAAATCTAATTATGTAGGTGTGCAGAAACAAGTTTGAAAGGAAAGAAGAGAAACAAACACAAGTAAGCAAACACACAATAATCGGTACTAACATGCCAACCACATAAGCAGACAGTTTATATTTCCATCAGTTGTGAATTATGTTTTCTTATTACAATTATTATTCAGGGCCCCTTACTGTGTGCGTCGAGCTCGGTCCTGTCTCATGAGACAACCAGGCAAAAGCCCAAATAAACCAGGCACGAAGCCCAAACATATCCATAGAGAGAGAGAGAGAGAGAGAGAAAGAGGGAGGTAGAAAGGGGGAGGTAGAAACGGGTCATCACAGACCCATATGCTAAACCGCATATACCATACTATTCCGCATGCAAACCCGAGGGGTATCACTTCCCGCTCAAACCAACCGGTCATCAGCACACAGTAGCCTAACTTCTACTGTACAATATTCTTATTCATAAATTATGAGTTCATGTGTGCCAAGAATTGTGATTTAACAGGGTTGTGTGTATTCTCATCACAATCAAATATCTGGGTCTCTGACCCACAGCACATCACACAAATTACCCGAAATCACCCCACATGTTATATTCCATAACAATCCAAAATCATGCTCAACCAACAATAGAAACACATAGGCACACAATACAGATCACAGCATGTCAGCAAGCAGGGCATGCAACTCAAACAGACCAATCTAGCAAGCTCATGCATACAAACATAAAAAGACATATAAAGTCACCTCAACGACGGTTATCCTGTGGAGCTTTTCCCAAAATAGATCCTCCAGCTCCCGAGGTGTTACTCGTGCCTGAATAGCGGCACACACAACAAATTACAAACAATTACAATAAGTCGTGCATGCATGATAACTAAAATGCTCAACTGTGTTAAACCCGACCCTAGCTAGCCAATTATGTAATTTCCAGGTCTAAGCCCGACATGGTGTTCTCTCACCTGAACTCCGAGTATCAGGACCTAAGGTTCACGGGGCTTAAGCCCAACTAAGTCCAAAAGTAGCTCCCGGGCCTATGGCCCACTCATTATGTTCTTTACGAGTTTTCGGGCCTAAAGCCCATCTAAGTCCAAATTCAATTCCGGGCCTAAGGCCCACTTCCTTAAGTCCATGGTCAACCAAGTATGAAATTGGCTCAAAGCCCGTTACTTAAATCCAAGGTCAACCCGAGCCCAACTGTTCCCGGCCTATGGTTCTACCCGTGTCGTTAAATTCCCGGCTATACATACACATAACCCCGCACACGGTATTCCACTAAATATTAATTCCCGATGCAACAATTATAAATACAATAATTATTACATGCCATGAATGAGATTAAAAAAACTTAAAATTACACATCGAGGTAATACCGTTAAGTGCCGGAACAAAAACCCGAGCCTTCGCCGGACAATTCCCGAGCCTCGCCGGATTCCGGTCAACCTCGTCGGAAATTCCCACAGACCAGAACAACCACACAAACCGGAAACACAAATCCTCCTCGTCCCTGAATTGATTCTGCCCAAAATTGAAGAACAACCCACCACTGCCAGAAACGAGAAATCATCATCCCACGTCAACACCCCACAACCCATCAACTACATCATCAACGAAAAAGAAAGAAGAAGAAGGACTCAGAATCCCTTACCGGAACAGAGCTCGCCCGTGCACAACACAACTTGCTTGAATCCGCCAACTATACCAACCCCAATCTCGTCCAGCAACACAATCTACTGCTCGGAAAAATCAACCACCAAAACCACCCCGATTCGTCACCACCACCAAAAACAAAACAAAAATAAATTGATTTGTGGGGAAGAGCGGCTGCAGGGGCACTTACCGGAATCAACTCCTCGCTGCCGGCACCGGTCTGGCCTCGAGCTCACAATCACACCGCTCGGAGGCACAACCCACCAGCGAGTCTCACGAAGAAGACTAAGACTCCACATGCAGGTGGCCTCGTCGATCTCGTACAAGCCCGCCCTCGTTTCGGCCTCCTCTGCAACCCGCGATGGTGGCGGCGGCGACCTGAAGGAAAGGGAGATGACGGGGTGTAGGGGACAGGAGGTTAGGTGTGGACGATGGTGAGAGGGGGAGAGGGAGAGAGAGAGAACGAGAGAAGGGAGAACAAGGTGGAAGCGGCGGCCAAAAACGAAAAAGAGAAAAGGAGGAGAAAAGAACGAGAAAAGAAGAAGGAAAGGAGAGGGCTTGGGGCTAGGATTTGGCCGCCCTAGTGGACTACCCGTCGTCCGCTTAGGCGCGGTCAACCCCCCTGCCTGGTCAACGCGCATTCTTTTTTTTTTTTTTCCTTTTCCAAAACGACGTAGTTTCAATAGAAACCACGTTAAACTTCGCGTTTCACCCCGATCTCGAATTCGTTTCCCACGGGACCCGAACCATGAACACTACCAACTTAAAATTGACATTTCCAAGGCATAATAATTTATTTCCTCGACTAAAACTCGAAAATACATCAAGGGTAAAATTGGAATAAAAATTCCGAAAATTCCACAAATCCAATTATAAAAATCCGGGGCGTTACAACCCAAATCTTATTTATTTTACAGGGTGACAACGATGATTGGGTACTTGACAGTGGATGTTCACGCCATATGACGGGTGATCAATCAAAGTTCTCGTCTTTGAAAGTGCAAAAATAGAGACACCTATTTTATGAAATAGGAGGCTTGGACACGCCAATTTAGAAAAGACGGAGTATGTAGAGCTTATCAACTTGGAAAGTCAATTAAGCAAAATGATAGAGGGAACAAAGAAGAACTGAAGGCGAATCCCGAATTTTGGCAACATGGTCACAACATCGATTTTTAGTATCACAATATCGATGTTCAAGTAAGTTCTCTAAACCCAATAAAATTTTCAAATTGGTACATGCTAAGTTGACACAAAAACATAAGAGTTTATTGATTTCATATTTTACAATCACACTTACAAACACACACACGCTTACATTATTTATATCACATTACATTCATACATATGTTTTAAAACATACATACCTATTACATTCTATCTAGCTCTTAACGATTTGGTACAACAGTTACAGAGAAGCTATTAGGGTCATTGACAATAATAACCCTAACACTATCATTCCATGCAAACCACATTCCACCCGAGTTATTCTGGCCAGCGATTTCAAACTGGTTCACTGATGGAAAATGGAGAGGGATGACCCCGTGGTTTTCGCCAGGTTGCCATAATGTCTCGGTGAGCAGAACCATGTTCGGCTTGTAGTGGTTCTTCAGGTCTCTCAAGGTTCTTGTAAATTCTTGAGAGCGCCTAGTGATTCCCTTGCAATTCCACAATAGCAGGCAAACCTTTGGCCAAGTCGGTGGTAAGACAGGGACTCGTGAAGCACTCTGAGAAGTCATTGAAATTTGATAGTAGCTGCCCTCATTCAGAGTCTGGCAAGAAGACTCCAGCTGCAAATTCTGAAATTGGTCAGAGATAAAAAACATTGTGGAGTTGGCCGAACTATAAAAAGAAGTCCGCAAGGTGTTTTGATGTTCCAGGAAGACTGTCTCTTCCATGGGTGTGACAAAAAATCTGGAAGAGTAGAGCTCGTCAATGCAAACCAAACGAGGGATCCTCGCAAGCTCATTTGGAAGTGGCTCTGTTTGCTCATTCATCAGGCTATAGGCTAAACGATTTCTCCTACCTAGGGATGCTCCCTCAACAAAAAAGACAGTGGAAGGGGAAGGCATTCTTGCCTTTGATTTTTTTTTTTTGCTAACTCTCTTTCTGAAATTGGCGTATAATTTTCTGTGTCCAATGAGTTTTATCGTATGCCTATTTATAGAAACACAACTGCGTTGCTTCTTCTCTCAGAGGGTGACCCCTACCAATTTCTGAAGTGTCCAGAGATTGTTCAGGAGCCCCTACCTATCTTTGTAAAATGTTCAGGAGAAGAGCCCTCCAAACTGCTTCGATTTTCAAGAATCTTCTTTTTGAAAAACTTGCCAATTAGTTAAATTATTGCTCAATCAATGTCTGCAACCCTACAAATTTTTCCGATTATCAAAGATTTCATTTTTTGACAATCGTGGTTTTAATTGAATTATTGATTCCTTACGGAATTTTCTGTCTGGCTCTAAGAACGGATTCTGTCCGACAGAGATAAACAAAGTCCAATTGATGGGACAAATATCTCAACATCCGTGCATATACGACGAAGTTACTCCTATTTGGAAGAACAGGAATCCCAGATATTTTTCTCTTGTTCAATACAATGAATGAATTCTATTATGATCTCTTTGAGCGTCGGAGTGTCTTCTAAGTTTTTTTTGCAGGAACTCCTCATCAAGGCTAAAAGACAGGGGGAACCACATCTTTAAAAATTAGTCCCAACATGTGTAAACAATGACAGAATCCATAAAACATCGATGTTTTGTATCGGAACATCGATGTTCAGTAAGTATTTCTCCTTCCATATGTTTTCATCATCGATGTTTCTCTCTGTTTGCCTTCCAAAACACTGACCCAAGGCCTAATAACATCGATATGTGGTTTACACATCGATGTTGAGCTGCAAAAGTGTCTTCACCTCTCTAACCCGAGGACCTATAACATCGATGTGGAGGTTTTGAACATCGATGTTTGGCTGCCAAATGGATTCCAAACTCCTACCCGAGGGTACATAACATCGATTTTTCTTGTTTGCACATCGATGTTCAACTACTATTTTTCAAAAATATAGCCGTTGGAACCTTTTCCTGTAGTTTTCAAGCCACCACGACATCGATGTTCCACACCATCACATCGATGTTTTTTCTTTTCAGTTCTTCCAAGCATCGACCCGAGAGCACATCACATCGATGTTACAACCGTGAACATCGATGTTCATTCTTTTAAGTTTCTTACAGCTTGGACCCGAGAGCAAATAACATCGATGTTACGATTGTGAACATCGATGTTCAGCTGCTGAATTTTTTTTTTTAAAAAAATATAGCCCTTGTGTGACTATTACTAGCCGTTGCCTCTTACATAAAACTCAATGCTCTTCATCTCTCATCTCAACCCTCTCTTCTCCAAAGTCTATCAAGCTCTCCTTTAGCATTCTCATCTACACATTCTTCATACTTTCTTCTCTAATCTCTTTTTACTTCCACACTTACTCTTTACCCTTCTTTCTTCCACTATGGGCAAGACCTCATCGCATGGCAAAACACCCGTGAGACAACCAACCAAAAGAGGCGGTCCCTCTACCTCATCTCCTCGATTTCCTTTGGACGACAAATCTACTGTTTGGTTTACTTCCCGAGCTCAACTCACTCACTTTCAATCTTACTTCCAAAATCGTCCTATTTGCGCTCCCCGATATCTTCCAATCACTTACCCAAAGGAGAAGAACTATACTCGACTTGAAGGGCACCTACGTGCAGCTGGTTTGTGGGAATTTGTCACCAACAAAAGCTATCAATGTAGTGTCGACTTCACCCGAGCCTTCTACTCAACACTCAACCGAGATGGTGATGTGTTCACTGCTCAGGTGAATGGAGTAGATATCTCTTTTACTCTCGAGGAATTTGGGTCAGCAACAGAATTACCATTTGAAGGGAAGGATATTGCCTCTTATGGTGGTCCTAATTGGCTCACAACACATGAAGGCCCTCTACTAACAGAACTCGGTTTCACGGAAGTTGTCCGTCATCCCCATTCTAAAAGGCCAATCAAGCCCCGACCCGGATAATCAAGCCCCGACCCGGAAATTACACCGTCATATCCATTGAGGATATGAAGATACTCTATGCCATTATCCACCATGCTCCAATGAATTGGGCACGTTTTGTGCTTATGCATATGACAGACTATCCTCCTCAGTCCATCAAACATCCTCTGCATATCCCTTCTTGTTGTTGGATATCTTAATAAATGCAGCTATTGACGCTCGGAAAGGACCTCAGGTTTCTCATAGCAAATTTTGGGTGCTTAGTTACGATACATTCCGACCCGGCAAAACCGAGCAAGCACCACAAATCACTCAAGCTGAAAGTTCAGCAGCCGCTTCTCAACGCCAAGCTCCCGCGGTCACGCTTGAAACAATTGCGGCTTCCCTTCGCGCTCTACAACTCTATGCCATTATCCACCATGGGACACACAATGGATAGTATTGACACCGAAGTTCACGGTCAAGGACATGCTCTCCAATCCTATTTTGATCGGGTGCAATACCAACCTCCACCCTATCATACACATGTGGAAGGGGATCCCATGGATGTGGAAGGTGAAGATGAAGATGCTGCTAACAATGATGATGATGATGAAGAAGGAGATAATGCTGCTAATGATGATGATGACGCTACTGATGATGGAAACTAACACCCAAATTTCTCAACTTTTATCCTATGTTCTCTTTCATGTTCTTCAATTTGCATTTCTTTCATGTTCATCATTTGTATTTTCCATTGCTTTTTGCTAATGCCAAAAGGGGGAAATATTAAAAAGTATGTGCACCTAATTAAAATTAAAAAGCACATCATGGCTAAAACATAGGGGGAATTAATGGGCACATACTTCTACTTGTTTGTCATTATCAAAAAGGGAAAAATTGTTCAATATAATGCTTTGCTAATATCTCTTTATCTTATTCAGGTTTTGATAATGACAAATTAACCTTGTCTTTGATCATTGTTATGAAGAAAAAAGAAATTAATCAAGGGCAAAGATTTCATGTGATCAAGAATACAAGAATTGAAGTAACAAGGTCAAGCAAGAAGAGCAAGAAAAGTTAGAAACACAACATCGATGTCCAACCATGAACATCGATGTTTTTTTGTCTCAGGTCATGGGCATTGAAATAACAACATCGATGTTCACTTTGGCAACATCGATGTTCTAGTGACCGTTAGCCCAATAATTGGCCAGGACATCGATGTCCACTTTCCCAACATCGATGTTCTTGTGACCCTTGGAACAACAATTCATATTCAAAGGCCAGAACATCGATGTTCAGGTTTCCAACATCGGTGTTCAGCCATCATGAGCAGACATACTTTTCACCTTTCCATGTTACTTTGTTTAAAGATGTTTTGAATTGATTTCCCAATAGTAATACTTGTTTTTAACCTTATAAATAGAGCATGTAGGTCTCTGTTTTACACATCAACTCTCCAGATTTTTGAGCATCCATTGTGAAACATACAATTCAATTTTTATGAGCCAATATTATTGAAAATTGAGAGTTGCCTTAGAGAGCGTATTTTGTATACTCATACCTACTCTTGAAGAGAGCTTTTGTTTTAAGTGACTCAATTGTAATCATACACCTTGAAGGAGGATTGTTCCCTTGTAGAAGATTCATAGGAAGAGGTTTTTCTTTCTGTGGGAAAAGACTTGAAGTGAGGTATCTTCAAGCAGTAAATTAGAGGTTCGTGTGATTCGAACTCTAGGTTTGTAAACGGTCTGTTAAGCACCTGGAAGCTTAACGCGGATAGTGAAATCTTCAAGAGAGTCTCTTGAAGGATTGGATTAGCCACACAGGTTGTGTGTGTGTGAACCAGTATAAAATCGGTTTGTCTCTCTCTCTTTTAATTCCGTAATTATTATTTTTTTAATCATTTAATTTGTTCTTAATCACTAATTCACCCCCCTCTCTTAGCTTGTTTGGGCTTACAGGAAAAACTGTGATCATTTAATTTCAGATGGGTGTGGGCAAAAATTCAATACAGAAATGCCTTGAAATGGTGGATGTAGGAAATGATTAAAGTGGCACGATGGGCATCTATGACTTTGTGAACCTATTTCAGCACTAGTTAAAGAAATGGGAAAAAAAACTTGCAGATGAACTTGCAGGTGTCCGGCTCTATAAAAATAGTTGCTGGCAGCCTCAATTTAATTCAGTTGAAGTGCTTATTACTTATTATCATAAAAAATTAAGAAAAAGATGGAGAGAAATTCGATAAAGGAAATAGAAAAAAAATTAGAAAGGAAAGAGATCATGAAAATTTAATAAATAAAGATTTTTGTGATTGAAAAATTCTAATATTAGAAATAATAAATGAAAACAAAGATGATGTGGAGAGTTAATAAAATCATCCAATGAAAGCATGCCACATATGTTTGTAAGACTTTCTTACTAGAAAATTCTTAGTAACTCTAATATTATAAATGTTTTATTACTTTTTTTTGGTAGTAAACAGTGTAAAATACATTTATTAGATGCAAAAGAAACAAAGTCAGGTCCTATATATTGACCTTAAAGCATAAAGAAGACTACAGTGTTCACATGAAAATTCCTGGAAATGGATGGTAGGAAAAAGGGATGGAGTCTAGCAAGTACTGCTTCCTTTTTTGGAGGAGGAAGCAGGCTCTGCCCAGGGAAGGAATTGGGAATTGTTAAAGTTAGTATGTTCCTTCACTATTTTGTCACACAATACAGGTGGGTGCATTGTTTTTATTTAATTTCAGCAACTATAATTTACATTCTCACAACCTATAAGTACCTCAGCTATTTCATTTTCTTTTCCAAATTTTTTTTTTGTGGTTGCAGATGGGAAGAAGTAGGGGAAATTAGAATGCTGAAATTCCCTAGAGCTGAAGCACAAAATGGATTTCATATAAGGGTGTCCAAGTTCTGAATTTGAGATATGTGCAAGGATCTATATAATAACTAAACAAGCAAACAGTAATGCCACAGTGATCGAGAAGATGATAATAATGAAGACTTAATTATGTTGTTGTTTTGATTTCTTAAACATATTATTATTATGAATTTTAGTTCGGTGTATGTATTACACCCTCATATGAAATCCATTGTGGTCCCTTATTGGTGGTTTTGGTCATGAGTGGGGAGTGAACTTAGACATTTCAGTTCTCCTTCCTAATTACTTATCGTGGCTGAGACCCAAAGCCGCCCCCCAACAACAAACAATTTAAAATTTGAGTGTTGGCTCCAAACATTCCAAGTATAATCAAGATCCACTAACACTTTGATTAATTAACCCGAATTAATATAGCAAATGTGGTCGGTTGAGTGGCAGTCCACCGTTATCATCACGCAAAGTGCCACTAACAATCATGACAAATTGATAGTGATTGTATAAGAACGAATAATTAAATAGGCAACACTGTGACCAAAAAAAATTAAGTAGACAACACATTATTGTTCATGTTATAAATAAATTGTGTGAATGACATTCTTATTGTCCCGTAAAATTCATTTTTATCGTACCCGAATTTACTCCCAATAAATATTTTATACCTATACCAAAATTTTATTTGGAATTATCTATTTGGCTAATTACCCTCTAGAATTTCATTTATCGTAATGTTAATATTATCTTCCTTTACCTAACATCTCTTTGATTTTTATCCTTCTAAATTAATCATACTTATTTGTTTTTATCCTCCCATTTTCTCCTATAAATATCCATTTATTCCTTCACACTTATACACTTACATTCCACTATAAACTTCACTCTTTTCTCATTTTCATATTCCACCCTCTCAATTCTCCGTTCATCTATATTTAGTTATTCTCTATTATTAATATTGTCAAAGTTTTATAGTTACCATTAAATGTGTATTACTTCCATTAAGGTTTTTTTTTATGCTAATCAATATTTATTGCATGAAAAGAATTACAAAGGATGAATAAGACAGACCAACTAGGAACTGATCTGTCAGTTCATGAGAACATGAAAAGGGAAATCAAGAGAACTAATGAAACTAGGCTAAAGTGCCGAACATGTAAATAGAGGAATTATACAAATCTTAGTGGTTTGCCCTTCCAGTGTTTGATGTAAGAAGCACTGGAAATGATCATAGTTGGAGAGTAGGGAAAAGAAGGGTGCAGACTTTGAATCCACCAGGTGGCTCGGACGAGACAGAGGTCAAAGAGCTTGTCCAATGTTGGTTCCTTTGAGTTGAATATCAAATCATTTCGAGCCAACCAAATTGACCATACGACAGCAGCGCCAATGATCAACCAACAGCATTGATTGTGTCTGCAAGGTGAGAGGGATGACCAGTAAGGGTACCAAGAAGTGCAAGAATCCGGTGCAACCCAGGAAACACCCCACCATCTGCAGATCTTTTGCCACAAGAGCCAGGAGAATTTGCAGTGTAAAAAGAGATGAGAGGAGGATTCAGAGTGAAGGGAGCAGAATGGGCATTTTGAGTCAGAATCCGATAAGACACCTCTGTGATGTAGAGTTTCTCTAGTGGGGATGCCATCCATAAAGAGCAACCACAGAAAGCATTCTATCTTAGGAGGTAGTATAGATGACCGAACGTAACGGATGGAGATACTTGAGGAGGAGGTTTTGAGCAGGAAACAATAACCAGACTTGATCGTATAACCCTTGAGAGGGTCAGGGTTCCATGAAAAGGAGTCGTCTGCTGAGGAGGATAAGGTGACGTTTACCAGTTCCTCTTGGATGAGAAGGCAGTCGTTTCTTTCCCAGGAATATAGACGACGACGCCATGGCCAAGTTTCAATGGGGGAAGTGGATAGGCTGTTATGGACGTCTGTAAGAGTCGCTTCAGGAATGAGAGAGATTTGGAACAAGCAGAGAAAACAGGTTCCAAGGCAGCCTAATGAACACCATATGTCTGACCAAAAACTGATGGAGTTACCGCATCCAATCTTAACACTGATTTCTTCTGAGAGTGAGATCGAAGTTTGGCTTGTTCGGTGAAGAGGAAAGTATGATATTCTTCCATCTCGGGGAACACATTGTAAGTGTGAATGTTGAAGTGATCGAGTTGGATGGTGCTTCACACTTGTGCTTGATAAGATTGAAATAATCCGATTTTTGATTGTTGAGATACTTCCAGTACCACTTGAACAACAGGGACTGATTCTTGGGTAAGAGAGATTCAATGCCCAGGCCTCCTAGGTGCTTAGGTTTTGCTATACTTGACCAAGCGACAAGACACATTTTATTACGGTCGGAGGAGCCGTTCCAGAAGAACTCTCTTTGTAATCTGACTATTTTATTGGCCACAGAGACAGGAATTTTGTGAAGGGATAAGAAGTAAAGAGGAAGGGAGGAGAGAACTGACCTTATTAGAGTGACCCTGCCCGCAGTGGATAGAAATTTGGACTTTCATGCTTTTAATTTCCTTTTAAATTTGTCAATGATGGGGTTCCAGTTTGCAGACTTGTGCATGCTTGTGCCAAGAGGTAGTTCGAGGTGATTAAAAGGAAGGAAGTCTGGCTTACAGTGGAGGGTTGCGGCTAACGAGTGGACCTCGTCGGCGGGGATGTTGATGCCCACAAGGGCACTCTTATGGAAGTTTATACTTAGGCCTGAGAGGAGCTCGAAACATCTGAGTACACGTTTGAGGTTGAGGAGAGAGTGTTGATCCGCTTTTGTGAAAATAAGGGTGTCGTTAGCATATTGTAAGAGAGAGACGGGGACCCCGTTAACAGTTATATCCTGAATGATGCCCTTAGAAATGGCTTGAGAGAGCATGGAATTGAGGCATTCGGAGGCAAGTTGTATTACTTCCATTAAGGTTGTATTATTACCTTGATCAAGCTTGTATTATTCCATCAAGAAGTGAATTTCATCCCCCAATTTTATAACACGTTATCAGCACGAGTCTCTAGCCAAATAAAGTACTTATTTCTAAACTTTTCTTATTTCTACTTTCATCCTTTCTATATATATTCCATGTTCTATATTATTACTCTATAAATATTGCTGAAAGATTTATTGTAAGCATGTATATATTACATATTACATATTATTATTCTATTAATATTGCTGAAAGATTTATCGAGTAAGCATGTACATATTACATATTCTATATGATTATTCTATTAATATTGCTGAAAGATTTATGAGTAAGCATGTACATATTACATATTCTATATTATTATTCTATTAATACTGCTAAAAGATTTATTGAGTAAGCATATATATATAATGCAAATTTTATATTATTATTCTACTA
The DNA here is from genome assembly GCA_028386065.3 of Turnera subulata. NCBI lineage: Eukaryota > Viridiplantae > Streptophyta > Magnoliopsida > Malpighiales > Passifloraceae > Turnera > Turnera subulata. Next base: position 47,667 of record JAKUCV010001569.1, on the reverse strand, counting down.
ATATTGCTGAAAAATTTATCGAATAAGTATATATATATTGCATATTCTATATTATTATTTTTCTAATGCTCCTTATATTTGTTTTGTATCTTTTGTTATCATTACTGTTATTATAATCAATATTACAAAACTTGAATTCGAGACCTTTGACATTTCCAGAAGAAAATTGTCATGAGCATTAGATGCTAATGGTCTCGGAGATACCTTAAAAAAAAAAAAAGAAACAAAGCATCTAGTTTAAATAAAGCGAAAGCTATAATTTTTCTTTGCCATCATCTTCATGCCAGTCTAAAGACTGAATGTCTTACTATAAAAAATCCTACAGATCTTTGGAAGAATATAAAAGAATTATATGACCACCAGAAGAATTTCATTTTTAAAATAGCTCGTTATGAATAAATGCATCTGAGGTTGCAAAATTTTTAATTTATGCACGAATATAATTCAATTATGTTTCGAATAAGTCCCAGATCAAATTGCTTGGAGACAACATTAATGATGTTGATATGTTAGAAAAAAAATATATCCTCCATTTTTATGCATTAAATGTGCTCTTGCAGCAGCAATATCATGATGAAGGTTTTACGAATATTTCAGATTTAATTTCATGCCTCCTCATGGTTGAACAAAATAATGAGGTATTAATGAAAATGATGAGTCTTGTCCAACTAACTCTACTCCATTCTCTGAAACGAATGCGAGAGTAGATTGATAATTGGCCATGGCCATGAACATGCAAATGGTCACAATTATACCGTATAGCAAGGGATTTGATAAAACTTTACTAAGTGTCCCTGAAGGACAAATTTAATATTGTTGAAATCAACTTTATTTAGATGATGACCATGATATCAACTTCCAAATAGATTCGCTTCTTGATATTGTTATTTATCTTGCTTACCGAGAAGATGCATATGAATACATCTTTTAAGAAAAAAGTGCAAAAGAAAAATTGATTTTATTTTATATTCTGCTTTATCATATTATTATGTGTTATGTTTTATTATATTTTATTTATTTTATATTTTACTTTACTTATATTTATTTTATAATATATTATCTGTTATAATGTGAATATTTTCTATAATATTGACTCTGGTTTGAGTTCTTAATTTCTCCGTTAGGTGCGTCACTAAGGAGTCTAAGATGGTGTTTGAGGGTGATCAGGCCGCAGACACTGTTAAGCTCTCTACATCAAATCAAGGTAAAAAGAAATTAAAAGAAACCAGAAACTGAATTATAAACTTAGCATCAATACTGTAACTACATCCCTTGAACCTAGATAGAAGAATTAGTTCATGGAGAAAGATAAAAACAATAAAGAAAGAGTTGTCGACATTACAATTCTAAAACCCTAAAACAAATCACTTTTCTTCTAACCTTCAGATTTCTTTTTGCCGACTTCAGAGCTATAGCCAACAATCTCTTTTGGGTTTTGTCTCTTCTCTATTTATATGCTCAAGTCTTCAATCAAAATCCTAATTCTTTGCGAATAAGTAATCTTTATAAAAGTGACAAAAATGGACTTATTTCCAAAGGAGGATATTCCCAAGTGCACCGACTTCATGCTCATAATATGTAGGTGAAATTCGTCCAAAATAAAGTCCTGGGTCAGAGCTTCTTGCCGACAGCGGCCCTGCTACCTGTCTGGACTGTTTCTGCAGGCAGCGGTGCTGTTAAACCAAAAATCACCAATTAAGCTCCAAATTGAGCCAAATTGCACCTGAGAACAACCAAGAGTAAGGAAAGGTAGTTTTGACTGAAAAGGAAGTGTTTTGATGTCTAAATGCATGAATTTATAATGAATTCAAGGCCAAAAGATAACAATGTGTGCTGTAAAAAGTATGTAATTTCATGCACATCAAATTCCCCCAAACTTGAACATTTGCTTGTCCTCAAGCAAGAACACGATTAAGAACACAAAGAGAAATGATGTTGCAAGAAATTACAAGTGCTTTCTCAAATTAAACACATCAACAGCACCTGTCACACACGCGACAGTGCTCACTACTCAATATCCTGTATATTCTTTTGAAAGAAAAATCATCAGTTCTATTCCAGCCAAGTTAGCAGATATATGGATGATCAAAAGAAAGCAGTAAGTAAACATTAACCATCAAAGTTTCTTATGCCAATATGATAATTTATGTACCAGGGCCAAAAAACTGCTATTTTATAAGCCGACTAAAATTTGCAATCTCTACTAATGAACATCAAGGCATAAACAAGGATCAATAAACAAGGATCAATAGGTCTTTCTTGGTTTTGTAATGGGGATAGGTTAGGCTACAAAAGAAAGGAAATTAGATAGGCTAACAGTAGTTGCTTACCCTCTAAAATTCTAACTCAAATAGCTTCGTCTTCAATTTAAGTACATAAACAAAGAAAACCAGAATATTGGAGCACATATTGAATAGGAGAATATATAAAAGTAAAAATTGTCAAGGGAGCAAACGGGTACCTCTTTTCTCCTTTGATTTTGATTTTTTTTTCGTGCACCCCTATTTATAAAACTCCCTTGATCTTAAAACGGTACATTTCAATTCTCCATGTCATTGAATTACCAAGCTCCATACAAAAATTTTGACATACTCCATCTTTTTCACCTAGCAGCGACGCTGCCACAACACTGTCACTCTAAAAATTAGACAGGGTCGGGCTAAAAATTCAAAGAATAGTGTCCTTTAAAGCACAATGATGGTCGTGTAAGGCTAAAAAAAACTAAGGTGTGACGATGTGGGTAATATCAAAAAAAAATCGACCATCAACCTAGGCTCAAACGAGATTGTCAAATGATATAATGATATAGGTAGAATAAAGTGAAATTAAGCTCCTTAAACAATACCATATCCTCCCGGGCAGCACTTCTTTCATATCTTTTAGCTGGACTCAAAGCAGTTCACTCAACAGCTGGTGCTGCTAGTGAAACAATGGTCGGCTCATCCACTGCTGCATTGGGAAAGTATCGTTTGAGCAGCTGGTGGTTCACCTTAAAAGGTGGGGCATCACCCTTCTGAATCTCAACAGCACCATGTGGAAACACTCTCACCACAGTGTATGGTACCGTCCATCGAGATTGAAGTTTTCCAGGGAATAGCTTCAGGCGAGAATTGAATAGTAACACTGGTTCACCTTCCTAGAATTGTCTACGAATGATATTGCTATCATGCCACCTCTTGGACCTTTCTTTGTAGAATTTAGTGTTCTCATATGCCTCCAGCAGATTTCTTCATTCTCGTTAAGTTGCAGCTGCCTAGTAGCACTTGCTTCTTGATCATCAATGTTCAAAGCCTTTATAGCCTAGTAGGCTTTATCCTCCACTTGGCCACTGATTTGAGGGTGGTAGGGTGTTGCAACCCTATGAGAAACCCCATATTGCTTCATCAGCGTTGCAAACAACCTTTTGCAGAAGTGGGATTCTCGATCACTGATGATAACCCTTGGAACTCCAAATCTGGTGAAGATGTTTTTCTTCAAAAACCATATCACAATAGGGCCATCATTGGTTAAAGATGCAATGGCTTCAACCCACTTGGTCACATAGTCAACAGCGACGAGGAAGTACTGATTCGACTTAGAAGAGGGGAAATGACCCATGAAGTCGATACCCTACACATCAATTGCTCAATGAATAGCATCCCCTGCTGCGGACCTTCGTGGCACTGCGAAATGTTCCGAGTGCACTGGCAGCGGTCACAAGACTTCACAAACTCCCTTGCATCTTTGAAGATTGTTGGACAAAAGAAACCGGAATGAAGTACTTTGATGGCCGTCTTTTGGGCTCTATAATGCCCTCCGTAGGGGGTCTGATGGCAGCTGGCAATGACCATTTTATGGGACTCCTCAGGTAAGCACTTGCGAATGATGCTGTCCCCACAGCGCTTGTACCAGTAAGGCTCGCATAGAAATAATGCTTGATATCAGATAGAAATTTCTTCTTCTGGGAATAGCTGATATTATGTGGGAATACGTCGCAGACGATATAGTTCACATAGGGTGCATACCATGGGAAATCCAGTCGAAAAATTTCAGCAGCAGATCTGGTCGCCCAGACAGTGCACACTGCTGCCACCAAGTAGTCGTCTGGCAGCTGATCATTAATAGGAGGTGGATGCAGAGGTGAATAATCCCGATTTAGAACAATCCGGGAGAGATGGTCTGCCACAGCATTCTCGGTCCCTTTCTTATCAACTGTCTCCAAGTCGAATTCTTAGAGCAACAGAATCCAACAAATATGTCAGGGTTTGGCTTCCTTCTTGGTCAAGAGGTATTTCAATGCAGCATGATCAGTATGGACCATCACCTTTGACCCAAGAAGATAGGACTAGAATTTTTCAATGGCAGACACCACTGCTAGCAGCTCCTTCTCAGTGGTGGCGTAGTTCAGCTAGGCATCATCCAAGAAGCGGCAGGTGTAATATATGGCATGCAACTTGCCATCTTTCCTCTGCCCTAGCACAGTACCAACAACATGATCGCTGGCATCAGTCATAATCTCGAATAACAGTGTCCAGTCAGGGGGCTGCATGATCGGTGCGGTCACCAGCGCCTGCTTTAACCTGCAAAAAGCATCTTAAAAGGGTTGATCAAATACAAAGTCGACATTTTTATTATGGAGGTTCATCAAAGGCTTTGCAATCTTTGAGAAGTCCTTAATAAAGCATCGATAGAAACCAGCATGGGCATGAAAACTACAAACAGCTCTAATATTGCTGGGTATAGGCAATTTTTCAATAACCTCAATCTTTGCCTTATCCACATCAATACCACGTGCTGAGACTAAGTGTCCCAGTACAATGCCTTCCCTTACCATAAAGTGGCACTTTTCCCAATTTAGAACTAAATGGGTCTCCTCACAGTGCTGCAATACTTTGATTAGATTCTTCAAGCAATTATCAAATGAAGTACCATATAAAGAAAAATCAACGATGAAAACTTCCATGATGTGCTCAATAAAATCACAAAATATGCTAATCATGCAACGCTGAAAAGTAGCAGGCGCATTACACAAACCATAGATCATGCGCCTGTACGCAAACGTGCCATAGGGACAGATGAATGTAGTCTTCTCTTGATCATTATAATGGATGGAAATCCGAAAGAATCGTTAATACCCATCCAAATAGTAGAAGTGTTATGCTTGGCAAGGCGCTCAAGCATCTTATCAAAGAATGGAAGGGGAAAATGGTCCTTACGGGTGAGGTTGTTAAGCTTGCGATAGTCATTGCACATGCTCCACCCCGTCACTGTGCGGGTAGAAATTACCTCATTATTGTCATTACGGACCACCTTCATCCCTCCCATCTTGGGTACCACATGCACCGGGCTCACCCATGGGCTATCCGAGATGGGAAAAACGATCCCAGTGACCACCTCCTTCATGTTCTCGCTGAGCCTCCTCTAGTGCTCAACCGTGGCCTTGCATCCCTCCTCCAGTGGGATGCTATGCAAGTAGAGAGAGCGGTTGATTCCTATAATATCATCCATAATGTACCCGATAGCGATGCGGTGCTGCTTGAGTATACTCACCAAAGCATCTCTCTCACCTGCAAAAAGGTCAGCACTACTAATAATTGGGAAAGTATTATTAAGGCCTAGGAAATCATACCTAAAATGGGGTGGAAGTGGTTTCAGTTCCACCTTTGGTGTAGCTGCTGGTGTAGCAGCGTCTGCAGTTGGTCGCTAAAGCACTTCAAACACTTGCTGTGAGGGGTGTACGACTAGAGTGGTGGATAACATATGAGACACATCTCCCCCAGCAGGGTCTTCATCCTTAAATGTCGCACTATTAGCCAAGCATGCTAATAGTGCATCAGCAGTGTCCACAATGTCCTCCAAACCATCAATAAGGTTCCGAACCATATAGCAGGCACTAGTGGGGAGCTCAGACTTCATAGCCTTCTGTACAGTAAACTCAACAGTTTCCTCCCCCACTCTAAGTGTCACGCTGCCATCTCTCGCATCAACCAGCGCGCCCGCTGTGGCTAGAAAAGGTCTCCCAAGGATGATCAGAGTCTGTTCGTCAAGCTTCATATCCATGATTACAAAATGACAGGGAATGAAGAACTTCCCTACTTTCACAGGCACATCTTCCAGGACTCCAACGGGATGTTTAATGGATCGGTCGGCGAGCTGTAGCACCATATGGGTAGGTTTAATCTCCCTAAAGTCCAATTGTTATGCTGCAAATAAAGGCATCAAGCTCACACTTTCCCCTAAGTCACATAAAGCTCTGTTAAAATACTGAGTGCCAATTTCACAAGGAATAAAAATACTCCCTGGATCGCCCAGCTTGGGGCTGTGAATTTGGTGCTGGAACACGGCACTACAATTAGCTGTCAAAGCCACAGTTTGCTTCTCCACAATACGCTTATTGGTGAGGATCTCCTTCAGAAATTTTGCACATATAGGAATTTGATCCAAAACAGTGGTGAATGGAATTTCCAACCGAAGCCCACTAAACATATCCACAAACTTCTTATACTGATCCTCAAGCTTGATCTTTCTGGAAACCTACGGATATGGTAGTGGCGGCTGAAAAGGTTCTGGAAGTGGCTTTTTCTTGGGTGCAGCCTCCGGCAGCATCACTGGTCCAGGCGCTGCTTCTTGTTCCTTCTTATATTTGGGCTTTGCCTCCTGTGCCGATTTAGAAAAAAGATTTGGGAGCTCCTTCCCACTCCTTAGCGTCACAGCATTGCACTGCTCTTTCGGATTTGCTTCAGCTTGACCCGGCAGCCTGCCCTGTGGTTGCTGCAGCTGCGCTGCGTACTGTGCAACCTGATTCTCAATTATCTTATTATGGGCCTTCAGCATGTTTAGCTCTTTATCAACTATTTTGCCCCTCCAGCATCTATTTCATCATACCATATTTTCGGAGGATGCTCCATGTTGTCCTCCTTGGCGCTGTTATTGCTGTTGGCCTTGGTTCTGATAGTTTTGATTGGAGTTTGATCGCCAGCCCTGGTTATACCCCTGATTGTAGTTGCTGAATAGTTGATTTGGGCGGCGGTTAGTGAAGTTTGCCTCCTCTGAATTTTTCTCTGGACACTCAAGGAAAGAATGGTAGCCATTGCAAATTTCACAGACATTATTTGAAGCAGCGGCTTGTACCTGAGCCACTGTTTGCACCATCTTGGCCGTAAAATCCTTGAAGTGTTTAGTAAGGGCTGCAATTTGGGCATCCAGATTGGTTGTCTTGTCGACTTGGTGCACTCCCCTTGTACCACTGCGCGGCTCATCGTCATCTTCAAGGTTAAGCATGATTCGCTTAGAATCTTTGTATGGTGCAAGCATAAACTTTCCTCCAGCAGCAGCGTCGAGGGTGCGCCTATTTCCAGGTGACATAGCCCTATAAAAGATGCCCAGCAGCGCTGGTGGATACACCATATGGGCGGGGCAGCGCAGGATCAAATCCTGAAATCTTTCCCATGCCTCCACCATAGTTTCATCACAGTTCTGCTTGAAGCTACAGATCTTGCTGCGAAGCTCATCCATCTTAGTGTCAGAGAAATACTTCTTTAGGAATGCTTCCTCCATTTGTGCCCAAGTAGTGATGTTGCCTACTGGTAGTGTCTTCAGCCATCGTTTTGCCCCATCCCTTAGAGAAAATTTGAACAAATGCAACTTTTTAATGTCTTTAGGACACCCACAAATTCTTGTGGTGCCACAGATGTCCAGGAACTCCCTTCGGTTAAGGTTTGTGTCCTCCAATATGGTCCCGCCGAATTGCTTATTCTACACCATCTGAATGAGATTAGTTTTAAGCTAAAAAAGGTCATTAATATTCAAGGGTGCTATGGCTCTGACAGGAGTTATGTGGCGGGGCCGCATGAGCTGATTCATCGGCAGATTGGGAATGTTGGCGAAGGGATCGACGAATTGGCCCTCTACAGCGTGCTGTGGTAGTCACTGTTGAGCAATAGGACCTGGTGGAACGACAATAGGCACCTGGTTGAGAGGATCAACAACCACTGGATTGATGAGGTTGTCGTTGTCAATACGAGGCATATCGTCTTGGTTGTTAGGTGAGTTGATATTGGCCACTGTCGCTACTTGCTCCTTCTCCTTTGCTTTCTATTGCTTTGTCAGCTTAAGGAGTCGCCTAGCAGTGCCTTCAATGTCAGGGATGTGTACAAGCTCAGGAGCCTTACTTCTGGTTTGCATACACCGCTGGGGACACGATAGTGGGCGCTGTTAGTATCCTGTCACAAGAAAACAAAGAAATCAGATAACAATAAAGAGCCTAATCAAGCGTAAACACTAAGTAGTATTATTAAGCGCAGTCTCCGGTTACGGCACCAAAAACTTGTTCGTACAAAACTGGCTGCAAGTGCACAACATTGCTGTAGTAAATAAGGTCGAATCACAGGGACTGTGAAATAATACTGACCTCAAGCTCTCGATTAATTAGACTTTAAGAACAATAAATGGTAAATAAAATCTGAGATTAAGGAGCAGTGTTTGAATTCGATGATGAACTAAATAAACAGCAAGTAAATTAACGAGAATAAAAGCGTTGCTAAATTGGCAAAAGAACAAACAAGAAGTAAAAGCTAGGATTGATTTCGTGGAGTAGAAAACGCAGTGATTGGGAGACCTAGGTTGCCCGGGGTTCACTACAACGTCGCTGCCTAACTATAATCCAATGTTCTAGTGCTTTAACTCGCCTACCTTGAAAGGGAACCTGACCTAAAGTAATTATGACTACTGTCATGTGTAGAAATAAACCTACCCTAGTTCTGAACAGCCCGTTTTCGCCACTGAAGCTCTTTCCTAGGGTGCAGTGCTGCTCTACCAGGCGCTGTTATCCTCAACTACCATAAAAAAACTCTTTCGACAATCAGTAAGGCAGAGGCTTGATATAGGACGGTCTGAGTTCTTAGTTTCTCCATTAGGTGCATCACTAAGGCGTCTAAGATGGTGTTTGAGGGTGATCAGGCCGCAGACACTGTTATGCTCTCTATATCAAATCAAGATAAAAATAATTAAAAGAAACCAGAAACTGAATTATAAATTAAGCTTCAATACTGTAACTACACCCCATGAATCTAGATAGAAGAATTAGTTCGTGGAGAAAGACAAAAACAATATAGAAAGAGTTTTCGACATTACATTTCTAAAACCCTAAAACAAATCACTTTTCTTCTAGCCGTCAGACTTCTTTTTTCCGACTTCAGAGCTGTAGCCAACGATCTCTTTAGGGTTTTATCTCTTCTCTATTTATATGCTCAAGTCTTCAACCAAAACCCTAATTCTTAGCGAATAAGCAATCTTTATAAAAGTGTCAAAAATAGACTTCTTTCCAAAGGAGGAGTTCCCAAGTGCATCGACTTCATGCTCCTAATATGTAGGTGAAATTCGTCCAAAATAAAGTCCTGGGTCAGAGCTTCTTGTCAACAGTGGCGTTGCTACCTGTCTGGACTGTTTCTGCAGGCAGCGGCACTGTTGAACAACAAATCTCCAAATTAGCTCCAAATTGTGCCAAATTGCACTTGAGAACAACCAAGAGTAAGTAAAGGTAGTCTAAATGCATGAATTGATTTCTGAATGCATGAATTTATGATGAATACAAGGCCAAAAGACAGCAGTGTGCGCTGTAAAAAGTATGTAATTTCATGCACATCACCAACTCGAAGTTGGCTCGTGAATTTCTTGTTTGGCATGACCGATTGGGCCATCTCGGATCAGTAATGATGCGTGGAATTATTGAATATTCATTTGGTCATTCATTGGAAAAACCAAAAGTTTTTCCAATATAATAAATTTTCATGTGCTTGCTTGCTCATAAGGAAAATTAATTATTCGGCCTTCACATGATAAGGATGGCCTAGAATTACTAGTGTTTTTGGAAAGTATTCAGAGAGATATTTGTGGATCTATACATCGGCTATGTGGACCATTTAGGTAGTTTACGGTTTTAATCGATGCATCGACGAGATGGTCCTATTGGTGCTTATTGTCCTTCGAAATTTGGCATTGCGCGCTTATTTTCACCATTAATCAAATTACGAGCACACTTCCATGATCATACTATTAAGATTGTATGTCTTGATTATGCTGGTGAATTCCTTTTACTATATGCCAATTGGAATTATGGTTGAACATCTTGAAGCTCATGTTCCTACCTGTGAATACCCGATCTAAAATCACTTGGGCCTATTCACCTAATCCTTTCACCTTCTTCCTCGGGTCAATCCCACAACATTGGAGTCGCCACCCAAATTTTATTAAGGGCAAAACTTGGGAAAAACCATTACATGACTCCTTTAGGCTACATGGACATGGAGAATCAAAGACATGGAATCAGGGGTTTGTCACAGATGGGAAGGTGTTAGGCACCCATCCGTGTTGGGTCGAGACCTTGTGTAATTGAAGAATACAAGTGTGCCTTGTGCAAGTGTGCATATGTGGAAAGTAAAAGAATGGGGGAGAAGAAAAAGATTTGACTTGCATCCCGTTGTAAGACCGAGACTACCTACGTACCCGAGTGACCGGGGTCAAAGCCACGTAGTTCTAAACAAGGCACAAATCAGCCACTTACATCATCAAAAGCATCAGCATATAATCAACAAGGATTAATCAAAACAAGGTTTAGTGTTACCTCCTGTAGCCCTCCTCTAGCTCCTTGCAATGGGTTGAGTTCTACACCCACCTTCTTTCCATTTCAAAGCTCAATGGTTGATCCTCTTCTTGACTCTTCCTTGCTGGACTACTATTGATGCCTCCCACAAAATTTCTCTAGGGTTTCTGCCTAAGAATGTATCTGTAGACTTGGAGAAGTAGAGCTTCTCCAAGCACTCAAGGCTTATGGGTGTATGTGTGAGAAAGATTGTGTGTCCCTTGAAATGTTTGTGAGGGGTCCTATTTAAAGTGCTCTTGGAAGCCTAGGGGCGTGGACCTACTTAATGGTGAAGATTATGCCCGAAAATCTGGTCCAAAACCGCGTAGAATCCAATTAGGAATGAAAATCGGCAAAATCAGAGATTCTGGGCACTGATGACCGCCAGGTCCTGGCGGACATGGGGAGCTTGACCGCCAGGTCCTAGCGGACATCCCGAAATGGCCGCCAGGTCCTCCCGAATTTGTGCGTTCTTTCCATTTCTGGCCCCCTATCCTCCTAATTCTGTCCTGATTTGATCCTACCGCATAATCAACCCCTAATCATCCCAGAATCACACCTTTTCTTGATTAGTACTCCCCCTAATCATCTCCTAATTGATTGACTCACATTAACATCCATTTAAGCCAAAATCATACCAAAAACACAAAATCTAATTAAATGATGATTTAACTCTGATTTTCCACGAAAATCAGAGCTAAAATTAACCTGCAAGAAATGTGTTAATTGGCTGGATAAACTCTGGAGAATTCATTAACTTGGACCCCTAAATCCTTTCCTAACCCAAAGATAAATCATCTCAATATTATTGGGTTAAAAATAGCCAAAAGAGCCCAAGTAATGAAATGGAATATATTTTAATGTAAATAAACCTTATTATACATTTTATCCTAAGACCAAATCATCTCATTAATCCTAGGGTTCAAACATATTGAGGTTTAAATTATCAAAATATATTAATTATATCAAATTAAATTCTAGACATGTCTTAATCCTCGGATTGAATTATCTCATCAATCTGAAGTTCAAGTATGTATAAAATCCAATTTTAATAGAAAATTCGTGGGTCAAATTTGGGTGTTCACAATACCCAAAATGGTCTAGCAAAATTCTTCATTAAACACCTCCAGTTGGTTGCAAGGCCATTATTGATAAGAAGTAAACTCCCCTTTACTACTTGGGGATGTATAACAACACATGTGCGCATCAGGCCAACAAGTTATCATAAGATCTTCCGATTCAATTGGTTCATGGTCATGAACCTAATATCTCCCATCTATAGACCTTTGGTTATGCACCAATTGCTCCACCACAGGGATCTAAAGTGGGTGCTCAAAGAAGATTGGGAATATAAGTTGGATATGAATCTCCATCAGTTATAAAATAATTGAAAACAGCAACTGGAGATTCATTTACAATAAGATTTATATATTGTCAATTTGATAAAATGTTTATCCAACTTCAGGGGGAGAAAATAAGTAGCTAGATTAAGAGGTTTTTGAAATGCTATATCAATATCTGGTTTTGATTTTCGAACAAATTAGTGTGAATTTGAAGTTCAAAAGATGATTCATTTGCAAAACATTTAGTAAATCAATTTTCAGACGCATTTATTGATTTAAATAGAGTGACCAAATCATATATACCAGCTACAAATACTCCTATTCGAATTGATATTCCAGAAGAATAATTAAAGAATGCAAAAGAATTTAGAGTACGCCGAAAGGGTGGAATACCTCTCGGTTTCAAAGATAAAAATTCTCGATGGAGAAAAAGGAAAAAAGATACAAGACGGCCCGACGAGAAAATAAGACCTCCAGTAGAGGTTAAATTGAAAATCCTCAGAAAGAGGAAAATCCTCCAGAAGAGGTTCCTGACACAATTGATAAAGTTTCAGAAGTAACTCAGGTACTTGAAATAAATGAAAATAATGAGATATCGATCAATTATACTGTGCCAGGAACAAGATGGAACCGACGTGAAATAACCGTCGACGGGATTTCTGCATATAGTATAGCGCTAAATATTGCGGAGAAAATGAGGATCACGAACCTACATCTGTTGATGAATGTAGGCACAAAAATGATTGGCCAAATTGGAGAGATGCAATTAAGACTAAGTTAGAATCGCCTTGGAAGCGAGAAATTTTTAGGACCGGCTGTCTGCACATCAAACGATATAAAACTGGTCAGTTTTAAATGGGTATTGGTGCAGAAAAGAAGTGAACAAAATGAAATAGTGAAATATAAAGCACGATTTATCGCATAATGTTTTACCCAACGTCCTGGTATTGATTATGTGGAGATATAGTCCCCTGTGGTGGGTGCAATTATTTTTCAGAGTTTGATAAGTCTGGCAGTACATGAAAAACTAGAAACACGTCTAGTGGATGTTCTTACAGCCTATTTTTATGGATCCATAAGTCATGACATATACATGAGAATTCTTGAAGGATTCAAGTTTCCTGAAGCAACTAATTCCCAGGAATATAGCAAATTAAACTAAATTGATCTTTACATGGTTTGAATTAATTTGGGTATGTGTAATATAATTATTCTTGCATATATGCTATGTGTGTTTTATTTAATCAGTACCTGTTTGAATTTCTTATTACTATTACTTGTATTGATGATTTAGAACTATATACGAATTTTCTATTATTTTTAATTTAAATATTATTGGAACTCCTGAAGAAATTTTCAAATGTCGTGCTATATTTCAAGAAAGAGTTTGAGATGAAAAAATTTAGAAAGATTAGATTGGTCCCAAAGTACCATATTGCAGGGCAATTTATCTTGCTAGTAACATAAAATTTGAAGTTTGTACTGCAAATTTATTAGCAAGATATAACTTTGCTGCAACGTATTGTATTGGAATATATTATATAAATACATATTCTATTATCTTGGTATATGGAATTATTTTAACCTTATGAGGCCAAGTTGCATATAGTTGGTTTTGCAGATGCATGTCATTTTTTGATCCAGATAAAGCACAGGCAGATACATAAAGTATCATGGCAACCACAAAACAAAGTATCGTCGCTACCTCTTCAAATAATGCAGAAATTGTAGCCATACATGAAGTCAGTCGAGACTGTATTTGGCTAAGATCGATGATACAGCGTATTAAAGATTCATGTGGATAAGATAGCAAGGAAGATGCTCTAACGAAGATTTATAAAGATAATGCTAAGTGCGTTGCGCAATTGAAGGGAGGATACATCAAAGATTTGTTCAAGAGACAATCTGTTAGTTTTCTTAATTTACAGAATCATTTCCACTACAACTTTCATAAAATTGATAAAGAAGATTAGTTTATGGTGGGTTCGAGATATCGAGGGATGCCAAAATCATGGGGAGTGGAATATGCATTGCACTCTTTTTTCCTTCACCAAGTTTTTATCCCATTGTGTTTTTCTTGGCAAGATTGTATTATATCTAAGGTGCAATGACATTCAAGGGAGGAGTGTTATAAATAAATTGTGTGAATGTCATTGTTACCGTCTAGTAAAATTCATTTTTACTGTATCCGAATTTATCCTCAGTAAATATTTTACCCTTACACCAAACTTCTACTTGGAATTAGCTATTTGGCTAATTAGCCTCCAAAATTCTATTTGTCCTAATCTTAATATCATCTTCCTTTACCTAACTTCCCTTTGATTTTATCATTTTAAATTAATCATATTTATTTGTTTTTATCATTCTATCTTTAACTATAAATACTCATTCGTTCCTTTACCATACACTTATATCCTATCATAAACTTTCTCATCATTTTCATACACCTCTCTTCTCAAAAACCTTCTATTATTCTCCATTATTATTGTTATCAAAGTTACATTATTACTGTTAAAAGTACATTACTTCCATCAAAGATGTATTATTACCTTGATCAAACTTGTAATATTCCATCAAGGAGTGAACTTCATCTCCCAATTTTATAACAGTTCATAGCTTTTCTTTTTAATTACAAACACCAATTTTATACACAGGTGGGGCGAGTGACTTTGCAGTTCCTGGTCTATATGGCCGGTGACTTCTTTCTATCTTTTCATAGATTGTATAATTAATCAAAAAACAATGACTTCTTTGTTTCTTCTTCGTGTTTCTTTCATTTCTGCATGCGTAGTTCATCTCTTAGTTATTTATATAGCACGCAGTTCTCTCACTCATCAACCCATCTCATTGTCTCTTTGCTGTCAAAGATATGGGACTAACACACTACTTGCATTCTTCCATTCTTCTTCTTCTTCTTATTCTTGTTTCTCTACCCTCTGTTTTCCCATCAGCATCACATGCCACTATTACTACAGGCAATGAAACAGATAGACTGAGCTTACTTGAAATCAAAACCCAAATAACAAACGACCCTTTTGGTGTTTTGAGCTCTTGGAACGAGACCATCCATTTTTGCCAGTGGTATGGTGTTACTTGCGGCCGTAGGCACCAAAGAGTCACCAAGTTGCAGCTCAACTCCTCAAAACTTGAAGGCTTCCTGTCTCCCCATATTGGGAACTTGAGCTTCCTAAGGGAATTGTGGCTTGAAAACAACAGCTTTGGTGGCCAAATCCCACCTCAAGTTAGCCATTTGCGAAGATTGCAAGTACTAGCCTTACACAACAATTCTTTCCCCGGAAACATCCCAGCCAATTTGTCAGCTTGCTCTCGCCTCAAAATAATCTATCTTTCTAACAATAAGCTGGTTGATAAGATTCCGGAGGAGCTTGGTTCTATCCCAAATCTCCAATACCTTTACATTGCCCGAAACAGACTAACCGGAAGCATCCCTCCTTCTTTAGGAAATCTTTCATCCTTGGTTCTACTTTGGACATCAGACAATAACTTAGGCGGAAGCATACCTGAAACCCTAACCCAACTGCCAAACCTAGAGGTCTTTGCCATGGAATTTAATAATTTGTCAGGTATTGTCCCTCCCCTGTTATACAATATCTCTTCTATTCAGAAATTTTGGCTGCATGGAAACAGACTTCATGGCACTCTTCCTAGAGATCTAGGCGTCTCTCTTCCCAATCTTGAAGTCTTCAACATTAACTACAATTATTTTACGGGCAATCTTCCGGTGTCCTTATCCAATGCCTCTAATTTGGTATTTGTTAATTGTGGTGATAATGAATTTACTGGGAAAGTTCCAAATCTGGAGAGACTTCATAGGTTGGAAGCATTTATCATTTACACTAATAGGTTGGGAGACGACTTGAGCTTTGTTTCCTCTTTATCCAATGCCACCCGCTTACGCTTTCTGGACATAACTCAAAACAACTTTAAAAGCATGTTCCCAGAATCTATAGCAAACTTCTCCAATACGATTGACTGGTTGTCTCTTGGTTCGAACCAAATATCTGGAACCATCCCGGCTGGAATTCATAATCTCAAAAACTTGGAGTCATTATATTTGTTCGACAACAAACTTGCAGGAGCCATTCCCTCTGAAATTGGAATGCTAAAAAGTCTTGTGGTTTTTCAAATTGACGGAAATGATTTCTCTGGTAACATTCCAGAATCCATAGGAAATCTAAGCTCATTAATTTACTTGAGTTTAGCAGCTAATAATTTTCAAGGTCACATCCCTCCATCTATTGGCAACTGCCAAAACTTGTTAGGGCTGGATCTTTCGGACAACAATCTCACTGGCACTATGCCTGTGGAGATATTTGGTATCACATCATTGTCACGATGGCTATACTTGTGGGGTAACGCTCTGAGGGGTTCCCTTCCCAAAGAAGTGGGAAACTTGAGAAATCTTGGGGTTCTTATACTAGGCCAAAATATGTTATCTGGTGAAATTCCTAGGGATCTGGGGAATTGCGAGAGTTTGGAGATTCTTCGATTGAACGCGAATTTTTTGCAAGGAACCATTCCTCCAAGTTTCAGGTTGCTTAAAGGGATTCAAGAATTAGATCTTTCTGATAACAATTTGACAGGAAGCATTCCACTATTTCTCGAGGAATTGAAATTATTGGAATACTTGAATCTCTCTCATAATGATTTTGTGGGTGAAGTACCAGCCAAAGGAGTCTTCAGCAACTCAAGCGCAGCTTTCTTGACGGGAAACAAAAGGCTGTGTGGAGGCTTTCCTGCATTTCATTTGCCAAAATGTATACAGTCGCATAAGAAGAGATCCAACCTTGTTGTCGTGATAGTGGCAACAGTTTCGGGATTGTTGGGGGCAAGTTTAGTCTTGTATTGTTTGTATCTTGTGTTAAGGAAGAGGAAAAGTGATGGACATGTTGAAAATCCTGTACGCAATTTGCAGTTGTCTTATCATAGTTTGCTCAGAGCTACAGATGGATTTTCTAACACAAACTTGATAGGAATGGGTAGCTTTGGATCTGTCTACAGAGGAATCATTGGAGATGCTGAGAGAACAACAATCGCAGTCAAGGTGTTGAACCTTGTGCACCCTTCAGCGTCTAAAAGTTTCCTAGCTGAATGTGAGGCCCTGCGCAACATCAGACATAGAAATCTTGTGAAGACGCTAACTGTTTGTTCAGGCATTGATTTTCAAGGAGAAGACTTCAAGGCTATTGTCTACGAGTTCATGGCTAACGGGAGCTTAGACGAGTGGTTGAATCATTCCTCTTCCCATGCAGAGAATGAGGTACCAAAGAATCTGAGTTTCATTCAAAGGCTAAATATAGCCATTGATGTGGCTTGTGCGCTGGATTATCTGCATCATCAATGTGAGATACCACTGGTGCATTGTGATATCAAGCCAAGCAATATCCTTCTCAATGATGAGATGACAGCACATGTTGGTGATTTCGGATTAGCGAGATTCCTACTTGAATCAAACCCAGCAAGTCAAACAAGTTCTACAGGAATAAAAGGAACTATAGGTTATGCTCCTCCAGGTAAAACTTATTTTATCCTCAAGATGATTTTTTTTTTTCTCAATTGACAGAATATTTTATTTATTTTCAATCAAAATCAGCTACTACGTATCCTTGTTTATCACTTGCAGAGTACGGAATGGGAAGTGGAGTTTCAACATATGGGGATGTTTACAGTTATGGCATCCTTTTGTTGGAGTTGTTTACAGGGAAGAGGCCTACACCTGACATGTTCAAAGACGGACTCAACCTCCACGAATTTGCTAAGGTTGCCTTGTCCGATGAAGAACGATTGCCTTATATCTTGGATCCCATTCTGCTTCAGGAAACATTTGGTGGGACTACGAATAGAAACAAGAGAGTGAAGGATTGCTTGATAGGGATATTTGAGATTGGTGTTGGTTGCTCCGTAGAATTTGCAGAGGGAAGGATGAGCATGAAGGATGTTACTGCAAAACTCCAGTCCATCAGAAGCAAACTTGAAAGACCTGTTGCAAGAAGGTATCAAGAACCTAGCTAGCAGATACAGCCTTAATTAACCTGCAGGTAACATTGCATTTAACTTGAACTGTTAATCATTTTTTTTTTCAAGAGAAAAAGGAAAGGCTGCAATCATTTGAATTTTTCTTTTCAAGCAGGGTCAATCTGCTGTCCAAGTTCATCAGGTGAATGGGAAAAGATTGGCTCCACTAGAAGATGTGTCTTATACGTTGTTTGCCATTCAGGCTTTCCTTCTGTTTGCTTTTGGTGTTTGTTTTGTTTCTAGACATGGCTGGTTGTTGTTATTTCTAGTGAAGAATTCCCTGATTTGATTGTAATTGTAATTCATCTTCCTCTATGTTTGTAACCGTTCTAAGGTCTTCCCTTGAGCCCTGATTAATCAGTAAATATTTTCTTTTTTTCGTGCATGAGACGAAATATGCTGATAATATTACTAGATGAAAGACGCACCAAAGCTTTCAAGGTTCGAGATAGAGATAGAAATACCTACATCCCATACACAAAGACCAAAAATTCTCCTTGAGTGATGAAGAGATAATAGATCAAATCATTACACTTCTGTATTCAGGTTATGAAACTGCGTCAACTACTTCCATGATGGCCCTTAAATACCTCCATGACCATCCTCCGGCTCTTCAGGAAATTCGAGTAGGTCATCGTAGGTTTATGTTCTAGACCTCGAGAATTGATTAATTTACGTTGATGCTAATCAAATGAATTTTTTTGGGTTAATCAGGAAGAATACTTGGCAATTCAGGCTGGAAAGAAGCTAGGGGAGCCAATTGACTGGGAAGATGACAAGAAAATGCGTTTTACTCGAGCTGTGAGTACTTGTACCTATATTTTTTTTTTTCCACTGAAAAATATTAATGATCTAGCTAGTTAAAGTAAACACTTGTAAATGATATGTTTCTGGTGCAGGTGTTTTCAGAAACCTCAAGGTTGGCCACAGTTATTAATGGTTTACTTAGGAAAACAACACAAGATATTGAATTGAACGGTACATATATATTTGTATTAGTTTGTTTTTAGTAAGAACATCTGTATATTTATACCTGTCTTTTTGTTGACCAATATTTGTATCATTAATTATTCCAGGCTATATCATACCTAAAGGATGGAGAATATATGTTTACTTGAGGGAGATTAATTATGATCCATCCCTCTATCCTGAGCATTTCACTCTCAATCCATGGAGATGGCTGGTATGTTTTATTATTTTTTCTTTTGGTAGAAAACAGTACAAAATAAATTTATTAGATGCAAAAGAAACAAATTCAGGTCCTATATATTCACCATAAAGCATGAAGAACACAACACTGTCAACATGAAAATTTCTAAAATGTATGGCAGGAAAAAGGAATGGAGTCTAGCAAGTACTGCTTCCTTTTTGGTGGAGGAAGCAGGCTGCCCAGGAAAGGAATTGGGTATCGTTAAAGTTAGTATGTTCCTTCACTATTTTGTCACACAATACAGGTGAGTGCATTTTTTTTATTTAATTTCAGCAAGTGTAATGTACAGTCTAACAACTTATAAGTACCTCAGCTATTTCATTTTCTTTTCCAATTTTTTTTTTTTTTGTTGTTCCAGATGGGAAGAAGTAGGGAAAATTAAGATGCTGAAATTCCCTAGAGTTGAAGCACAAAATGGATTTCATATAAGGGTGTCCAAGTTCTGAATTTGAGATGTATACAAGGATCTATATAATAATTAAACAAGCAAACAGTAAAGCCACAATGATCGAGAAGATGATAGATGATAATGATGAAGACTTAATTATGTTGTTGTTTTGATTTCTTAAACATATTATTATTATGAATGTTAGTTCAGTGTGATAATTAATCATTATAGAGAGTCATTGGTCCCTGTTGGTGGTTTTGGTCATGAGTGGAGTACTCAGACATTTCAGTTCTCCTTCCTAAATACGTACGTCGTGGGTAGTGGCTTGTGGGTGTACTTCAATGTCAATAAGACCCAACAAACAATTTAAAATTTGAGTATTGGCTTCATTTTTACTGTATCCGAATTTATCCTCGGTAAATATTTTACCCTTACACCAAATTTCTACTTGGAATTAGCTATTTGGCTAATTACCCTCCATAATTTTATTTGTCCTAATCTTAATATCATCTTCATTTACCTAACTTCCCTTTGATTTTATCATTTTAAATTCAAAATTTGAGTATTGGCTTCAAAGTCTCCAACTAAAATCAAGATCCACCAAGATTAATTATATTATGTTAGATTCAGAAAATGCCACATGTATAAATTGCTACGTGGTAATAGTAATAGTTTTTTTCGTAAAAGATGCGACGTGTCATCTTGACTTGGGTCATCACAACAAGCAAGCAATAATAAAGCCACAATGATCGAGGTGATGATAATAACGAAGACTTATTAGTATTATGAATTTTACTTCAGTGTGTAATAATCATTAGTACAAGGTTACTTCAGTCTGCTGCCTCCTAACTCTCTATAATAACCTCTGTTATATAATTGCTGGTTTCTGGACACCTTATAATTACCGTGGTGACGTTACCAAAAAAATAACTTGTAAACATATTCCAAACTTCATAGAGGGCGAGCACTCTAAATCTCTTTTGATTTACGAAGCACTCTAAACATTTTCACATGGAATCTTAATGATTTTGATTTACGAATAAGTTATTAGCTTTGTGGCTTACGGAGTTAAGGATTTTTAAATATCATCAAAAGAAATTATGGCTACCTAATTGGACATAACCTTTTATATACCTTGAGTTTTCAATTTGCCTAGCTAATTTGTGGGATAAAGATACTCCACGGTGATCACTGCATTCTAAGCCCAAACTGCTGAGAAGTTTCGATGAGCATTATTGTCTGTTATATATTAATAATGTTGGAATTCAACACGCAAGCCCAATAATTAAGGTTCATATGACTTGTTTTGATGGAGATAGGTTTAGGAAAATAGTATTTTAAAAGGTTGAAATTCAACGCGTAAGTCCAATAATTAAGGTTCATATGAGTTGTTTTGATGGAGATGGGTTTAGGAAAATTGTATTTTTAAAAGTTAAAACTTTTGGATCACCTTGTGTGCATGTATATGTATATTGTGTCGATAGGAAGAGACTTGGCTGTTTCTTTCTTGTTTGTTGTTTTTTTGTCACTGGCCGGGCTGGAGACTCTTCAGTTTTATATTACCCTTGCATTGCATTAGGATAGTGAACCCAGTAAAATTAATTACAAGTCAAAGCCAGTTGTCGCCATGTGATTATTGGTGGAGAAAGATCGATCTAACAAAGTAAAATATAATTGGAGGGTAGTGGCATTTCAGTTGTGCTGCCAAAATACGTGGAGAGTAGTGGCCAGTGGATGGACTTCAATGAAAGGGAGAAGAATAGTATATATGTTTAATTCGCTCCTGCTTTTTAAAATATAAAAGGAGAGGAATGAAAATGAAGCGAATGAAGTATTAATCTTTTGTTTGGAATCGGAAAGAAAATGAGAGTAGTGAAAAATATTTAATATACAATTACAAGCGAATGAGAGTCTCTCACTAGCCCTTCATTTTAAAAACCATTGCATTACGATGGTGAACCGAGAAAACTTACAAGTCAAGCAAGTCGTTGTGATATGATTATTGGTGGTTTTGGTCATTTGTGATTTGTCCTGTGTCTTGGCGTGCTTGCATTGCTTAGTCCTATCCAGTTATTTGAATAGACCAAGACCAAGCAGTGACTTCTTTGTTCCTTAGTTGTTGTTTTTTCCCCCTAGTTTGTTTTACTGGTATAATTAACTAATCAAGAACAAATGCCTGCATGAATTGCATAGTCTATTCTACTCACTTCTATATATGGACCACGCACACTTCTCCTCCTCATCAACACATCAGATTTATATTCGCATTGCTGTCAAAAGATATATGGGATTAACACACTACTTGTTTTCTTCCCTTTTTCTTCTTATTGTTGTTTCTCTACCCTTTACTTTCTCAGCGTCATATGCCGGTATTACCATAGGAAATGAAACAGATAGGGTAAGCTTGCTCAAAATCAAGGCCCAAATAACAAGTGACCCTTTTGGTGTTTTGGGCTCCTGGAACGAAACCGTCCATTTTTGCCAGTGGCATGGTGTTACTTGTGGCCGGAGGCACCATAGAGTCACCAAATTGCACCTCAGCTCCTCAAAACTTGAAGGCTTCCTTTCTCCACATATTGGGAACTTGAGCTTCCTAAAGGAATTATGGCTCTTCTACAACAGCTTCAGTGGCCAAATCCCACCGCAAGTAAGCCACCTGCGAAGATTGCAAGTGCTAATGCTATACAACAATTCTTTCAGTGGAAAAATCCCAGCCAACTTGTCAGCATGCTCAAACCTCATAGACATCCATCTTGTTAACAACAAGCTGGTTGATAAGATTCCAGAGGAGCTTGGTTCATTCCCAAACCTCCAATACCTTCGCATTGCCAGAAACAGACTGACTGGAAGCGTTCCTCCTTCTTTCGGAAATCTTTCATCTTTAGTGTTACTTTGGACATCCTTCAATAACTTTGTCGGAAGCATACCCGAATCCCTAACCCAACTGACCAACCTACATATCTTCGCCATGGAATATAATAATTTGTCAGGTATTATCCCTCCCTGGTTATACAATATCTCTTCTATTCAGACTCTATCAGTAATTGGAAACAGACTGCATGGCACTCTTCCCAGATATTTAGGCATCTCTCTTCCCAATCTTTATTTCTTCAACATTGTATCAAATCATTTTACTGGCAATCTTCCGGTGTCCTTATCCAATGCCTCTAATTTGGTAGAATTTGAAATTGCTGACAATGAATTTACTGGGACTGTTCCAAATCTGGAGAAACTTTATAAGTTGGAAAAGTTACTCATTTCCATAAATAGGCTGGGAGGAAGTCAAGACGACTTGAGCTTTATTTCCTCTTTATCAAATGCCTCCCGTTTACGCCATCTGGATATAAGTGTTAATAACTTTAAGACTATGTTGCCTGAATCTATAGCCAACCTCTCAACTACAATTGAAAGATTGTCTCTACACGACAACCAACTTTCTGGAACCATCTCGGCTGGAATTCATAATCTCAAAAACTTGGAGGGAATATATTTGTACAACAACAAACTCACAGGAGCCATTCCCTCGGAAATTGGAATGCTGGAAAACCATGTGTATTTAAAAAGTGATGGAAATGATTTCTCTGGTAACATTCCGGAATCCATAGGAAATCTAAGCTCATTAACTTATTTAAGTTTAGCAGGTAACAATTTTCAAGGCCGCATCTCTCCATCTATTGGCAAGTGCCAAAACTTGTTATGGCTAAATCTTTCTGAAAACAATCTCACTGGAACTATTCCTGCGGAGATATTTGGCATTACATCCTTGTCAATCTATCTAGACTTGTCGCGTAATGGTTTGAGGGGTTCTCTTCACAAAGAAGTTGGAAATTTGAGAAATCTCGGCCAACTCTATCTATCGCTGAACATGTTATCTGGAGAAATTCCTAGCGATATTGGAAATTGTGAAAGCTTGGAGAAACTTAGATTGGACGCGAATATTTTGCAAGGAACCATTCCTTTAAGTTTCAGTTTGCTCAGAGGGATCAGAGAATTAGATCTTTCTGACAACAATTTGACGGGAAGCAGTCCGCTATTTCTCGAGGAACTGAAAGCGTTGGAATACTTAAATCTCTCTCATAATGATTTTGTGGGTGAAGTACCAACCAAAGGAGTCTTCAGCAATTCAAATGCAGCTTTCTTGATGGGAAACAATATGCTGTGTGGAGGCATCCCTGAATTTCATTTGCCAAAATGCGTAGTAAAACAGTCACATAAGAAAAAGAGATCCAACCTTGTTGTCCTGATAGCAGCAACAGTTGCTGGATTGCTGGGGGCAAGTTTAGTCTTGTATTGTCTGTATCTTGTTTCAGGGAAGAAAAAAAGAATGAACATGCTGAACATCCTCTAGGCAATTTTCAACTGTCTTATCAAAGTTTGCTCAGAGCTACAGATGAATTTTCTAACACAAACTTGATAGGAATGGGTAGCTTTGGATCTGTGTACAAAGGAATTATTGGAGAAGCCGAGAGAACAACAATCGCAGTCAAAGTGCTGAACCTTGTGCACCCTGCAGCTTCTAAAAGTTTCCTAGCTGAATGTGAGGCGTTGCGCAACATTAGACATCGAAATCTTGTGAAGATACTAACTGTCTGTTCAGGTATTGATTATCAAGGAAAAGACTTCAAGGCTATTGTTTACGAGTTCATGGCGAACGGAAGCCTAGACCAGTGGTTGCATCATCCCCCGTCTCATACAGAAGATGAGACACCAAAAACTTTGAGCTTCATTCAAAGGCTAAATATTGCCATTGATGTGGCTGGTGCTTTGGATTATCTGCATAATCAATGCGAGGTACCATTAGTCCATTGTGATATCAAGCCAAGCAATATCCTTCTCAATGAAGATATGACGGCACATGTTGGTGATTTCGGATTAGCAAGATTCCTGCAAGAAACAATCCCTGCAAGTCAAACAAGTTCTACTGGGATAAAGGGAACTATAGGTTATGCGCCTCCAGGTAAAATTTACCCTCATATGTTTTTGTTTTTTAAATTTTCAGAATATTTGATTTATTGTTGATTTTCACTAGCAGAGTACGGAATGGGGAGTGGAGTTTCAACATATGGGGATGTTTACAGCTATGGCATCCTTTTGTTGGAGTTGTTTACGGGGAAGAGGCCTACAAATGACATGTTCAAAGATGGATTGAACCTCCACGAATTTGGTAAGATTGCTTTGTCTGAAGATGAACGATTGCCCGAATTCTTGGATCCTATTCTGCTTCAGGAAACATTTGGTGGGAATATGGATAGGAACAAGAATGTGAAGGATTGCTTGATTGGGATATTTGAGATTGGTGTTGCTTGCTCCATAGAATATGCGGAGGGAAGGATGAACATGAGGGATGTTACTGCAATACTCATGTCCAGTAGAAGCAAACTTGGAAGACCTGCTGCTAGAAGGGGTCAAGAAGCTAACTAGCAAAAACCTGCAGGTAATATTGCAGTTTACATGAACTGTTAATATTTTTTTTTTCTTAGGAAAAAAATGCAATCATTTGAAATTTTCTTTTGGAACAGGGTCATTCCAGTGTCCAAGTTCGTCAGGTGAATTTGCCATGCAGGCTTCATTGCGTAGATTAATTGTATATGCGTTGTTATGGTTGTTTTCTTTTTCGTTTGTGTCTTATATATCCTATATAAACTTGTTCCAGATGTATCTTCTTTTAACCAGTTTATTAAATTTAGTAATAAAATTACATCCACGAATTTGTGAATCAGTTAAGAAACTGAATCATTCATCTGAATGAGTATATTGAATTGTCAATTTTATTTTATTTTTTTTGGTTAAAGCTCTCCTCAACCTTTAATGTGACTAGATTTCCTCCTGGATTTAATTTCCATTTTATGGTGGCTTCAAAGTTATTCACATTCTCCAGCAGAGCCCAATTCAGTGACCAGAGTACATGGCGGTCTTCCACTCCCCTCCCTCCCATCCCTTACCACTAATTCTGATCTTCCAATTTTATGTATTTTGCGACTGCGTAAAGGTGTCCTACCCGAAGGTTCTCTAGACATGTCTAAAACTCTGTAATGTTGCTACTACGGATGTTGTGTTCAGATTGTGAAAGAAATTATCCAAAATTAATAACAATGCACATAACAGAAAAATTTATCCAAAATTAATATATTGTTGGGTTGCAAGTATGTGATTATAATTGTCTTGGTCATTTCTTTCTTCCTTATCTACATCAACTTCAGTAATTATGGTTCACGGCTGAGAAAGAGAAGACTCTGAGTGGTCTTGGTCTATCCTTGCATGTTTCCATCAACTCAACTTATTTCGAAACAGTCTCAATCGGAAACTAATGTCTTTTGGAGGAGCAACACCAGGGATCTGTTTCCAGAAAAATCAAAAAAGAAAAAGAAGACAAAGAAACAAATACTCCCTAGCTAGCGATGATAGAAATTGCATTAGTGATGGTGAAAACGATGCGGTTGAAATTTCTAACCCTAATACTGCAGACTTAGACATTCGCATGTTCTGCTTCCTAAATACGTCGTAGTGACATTTCAGTATTTCCGTCAATGTCTTTATTCAAGGTTTCCTCATGGGCAGGGCACAGCACAGGACCAACAAGGGAAGCACCAGGTAATTTTATTTTACTTGAAATATTAATTTTCTCTTATTTTTCTCTTTTTTGAAAAATATACAACAATTTGTTTTTTTTTTTCTGGAACAGAGTTGATTTCAGTCATTGCAATCATTTTAGAAAGTAAAACAAAAACAGGGGAGTACAGTGATCATTGTGAGGATATCTTGATCATTTGCCTTTTCTTTGTTTTTTTCTCTCTGTTTTATCCATTTAATGGTGACTTAGTTGTTGTTACCATTAAACTACCAGTAATTAATTAATCAACAACGAATGCTTGCGTGCACTGTCATTCTAATTTTTTATAAATATAGACCACGCACACGCAGTTCTCCTCCTCATCAACCCATCTCATATTCTGATTGCTATCAAAGAAATGGGATTAGCACACTACTACTTGTTTTCCTCCATTTTCCATCTTGCTATTGTTGTTTGCCTACCCTTTACTTTCTCATCAGCATCATATGCTACAACTACCATAGGCAATGAAACAGATAGAGTGAGCTTATTTCAATTCAAAACCCAAATCACAAAAGACCCTTTTGGTGTTTTGGGCTCCTGGAACGAAACTGTCCATTTTTGCCAGTGGTATGGTGTTACCTGTGGCCGTAGACACCAAAGAGTCACCAAGTTGCACCTCAACTCCTCAAAACTTGAAGGCTTCCTGTCTCCCCATATTGGGAACTTGAGCTTTCTAAGGCAATTATGGCTCTTCAACAACAGCTTTTGTGGCCAAATCCCACCTCAAGTTAGCCATTTGCCAAGATTGCGAGTACTAGGGCTACACAACAATTCCTTCACCGGAAATATCCCAGCCAACTTGTCAGCTTGCTCTAAACTTATAGCATTCTATCTTGATAACAACAGGCTGGTTGAAAAAATTCCAGAGGAGCTTGGTTCTATCCCAAACCTCCAATACCTTTACATTAACAGAAACAGGCTGACCGGAAGCATCCCTCCTTCTTTAGGGAATCTTTCATCTTTGGTGGAACTTTGGACTTCCCTCAACAACTTGGGTGGAAGCATACCTGAATCCCTTACCCAACTGAGAAACCTACAATTCTTAGCCCTCGAATTTAATAATTTGTCAGGTATTATCCCTCCCCTGTTATACAATATGTCTTCCATCCAGGTTTTGTCAGTAATTGGAAACAGATTGCATGGGACTCTTCCTAGAGATTTAGGCATCTCTCTTCCCATTCTGGAGTATTTCAACATTCAATTAAATCATTTTACTGACATTCTTCCGGTGTCCTTATCCAATGCCTCTAATTTGGTAGAATTTGGAATTGCTGAAAATGAATTTACTGGGAAAGTTCCAAATCTGGAGAAACTCCATAGGTTGGAATTATTAATTATTGACACAAATAGGTTGGGAGGTAGTGAAGACGACTTGAGCTTTGTTTCCTCTTTATCAAATGCCACCCGTTTACGAGTTCTGGACATAGGTCCAAACAATTTTAAAGGCATGTTGCCTCAATCTATAGCCAACCTCTCAACTACAATTGAAAGATTGTTTCTAAACGACAACCAAATTTCTGGAACTATCCCGGCTGGAATTCATGATCTTCAGAATTTGGAGGCATTATGGTTGGACCACAACAAACTCACTGGATCCATTCCCACTGAAATTGAAATGCTGAAAAAGCTTGTGGATTTTCAAATTGGCGGAAATGATTTTTCCGGTAACATTCCAGAATCCATAGGAAATCTCAGCTCATTAACTTATTTGAGTTTAGCAGGTAATAATTTTCAAGGCCACATCCCTTCATCTATTGGTAAGTGCCAAAACTTGTTATGGCTAAATCTGTCAGATAACAATCTCACTGGTACTATCCCTTTGGAGATATTTGGCATTAAATCCTTCTCACTCTTTCTAGACTTGTCGCGTAACGGTCTGAGGGGTTCCCCTCCCAAGGAAATTGGAAATTTGAGAAATCTCGGCCAACTTGGTCTGTCACATAACATGTTATCTGGTGAAATTCCTAGCGACATTGGAAATTGTGAGAGCTTGGAGACACTTAAAATGGACGGGAACTTCTTGCAAGGGAGCATACCTCCAAGTCTCAGTCTGGTTAGAGGGATCCAAGAATTAGATCTTTCTGATAACAATTTGACAGGAAGCATTCCACTATTTCTTGAGGAATTGAGAGTACTGAAATACTTAAATCTCTCTCATAATGATTTTGTGGGGAAAGTACCAACCAAAGGAGTCTTCAGCAACTCAAGTGCAGCTTTCTTGATGGGAAACAATATGCTGTGTGGAGGCATTCCTGAATTTCATTTGCCAAAATGCATAGTGAAACAGACACATAAGAAGAAGAGATCCAACCTTGTTGTCATGATAGTGGCAACAGTTTCGGGAGTGATGGGGGCAAGTTTAGTCTTGTATTGTTTCTATGTTTCTTCGAGAAAGAAAAAAAGGGATGAGCATGTTGGAGATCCTCTAGGCAATTTGCAGCTGTCTTATCAAGGTTTGCTCAGAGCTACGGATGGATTTTCTACTACAAACTTGATAGGAATAGGTACCTTTGGATCTGTGTACAGAGGAATAATTGGTGAAGCTGAGAGAACAACAATTGCAGTCAAGGTGCTGAACCTTGTGAACCCTTCAGCTTCTAAAAGTTTCCTAGCTGAATGTGAGGCCCTGCGCAACATCAGACATCGAAATCTTGTGAAGATACTAACTGTCTGTTCAGGTATTGATTATCAAGGAAAAGACTTCAAAGCTATTGTTTATGAGTTCATGGCGAATGGAAGCCTAGACGAGTGGTTACATCATCCCCCATCACATACAGAAGGTGAGACACCAAAGACTTTGAGCTTCATTCAAAGGCTAAATATTGCCATTGATGTGGCTTGTGCGCTGGATTATCTGCATCATCAATGCGAGATACCGCTGGTCCATTGCGATATCAAGCCAAGCAATATCCTTCTCAATGATGATATGACGGCACATGTTGGTGATTTCGGATTAGCAAGATTCCTACTTGAAACAAACCCTACAAGTCAAACAAGTTCTACTGGAATAAAGAGGAACTCTAGGTTATGCTCCTCCAGGTAAAACTTAATTTCTTTTTCGTTTGGCTGAATATTTGATTTTATTTTTCAATCAAAATCAGATAGTTATTATTTTTTATGACTCGCAGAGTATGGAATGGGAAGTGGAGTTTCAACATATGGGGATGTTTACAGCTATGGCATCCTTTTGTTGGAGTTGTTTACAGGGAAGAGGCCCACACACGACATGTTCAAAGACGGGCTGAACCTCCACGAATTTGGTAAGGTTGCTTTGTCCGATGAAGAACGATTGCCTTACATCTTGGATCCCGTGGTGCTTCAGGAAACATTTGGAGGGAATGTGAATAGAAACAAGAGAGTGAAGGAATGCTTGATGGCCATATTTGAGATTGGTGTTGCTTGCTCCTTAGAATTTGCAGAGGGAAGGATGAACATGGGGAATGTTTCTGCGAAACTCCTGTCCATCAGAAGCAAACTTGAAAGACCTGCTGTGAGCAGCTAAAACACAGAATGCGCAACCTTAACCTGCAGCCCCAGGTAATGTTTCACTTTATTTGAAATGTTAATTTTCTCTTATTTTTTCCTTTTTGGAAAATATACAACAATTTTTTTTGTTTTTTTTGGGAGCAGAGTTGATTTCAGTCATTGCAATCATTTCAGGGAGTGAAACAGAAACAGAGGAGTAGAGTGATTATTGTGAGGAGGATATGTTGAAGAAATAGAGAATCGAGGAAGAAGAGCTATTGAGGATCATTTACCTTTCCTTTTTTTTTTTTCTCTCTGTTTCAAGGTTGTTAGTGACTGCTTATTTAGTTATGAACACATAATGAGAAGCAGATAGCTTACAATTACAATATTAGTAGCAAAAAGTATATCTAGCTAATTTTTTTAAATGCAAGTCGGTTGCTTTATTTATGGAAAAAGAAACGAGTATATATTGAATGCAGATAAACTTGGAACTCGACCAGGACTGAAGTAAGTACTCTGAGGACGCTACTGCTGCACTGGCACTGTATGGGAATTGAGTGTGCATGGGTGATCATGAGCCAACCAAAAGCTCTAATAATGATAACAACACCTCCTGCACTGGTCTCTGGATGAACACCAGGTCGTTTCTCGAAAGCCACAGAGACCAAATGGTAGAGAGACCCATGAGCATCCATGCCATGCCATGCCAACTGGTTATGATGTGCACCATCCAAACCACTGCCTGTCACGCCCCCGCTAAGCGCGACCGGCCAGGTACCTTGCGCACCCACCATGTGCCACAAGGCGCCCAAAGGCATTTCGTCAACTCAGCCAGAAGCTCGCTGCCTCTGCCTCGCGGGTTACTAACCTCATATGCGCAGCGTTAATGGAAGCGTACCAATAAACAAATGCAAAGGCAGCAAAGATAATTAAAGAGAATCAAGAGTCATTTATAGAAACAACTCCACTAATGTTGTAAAACCATTGCTACAAGGGACATTAACTCATGGTGTACAAAGACATAACCTCTATGTATAAAGCAATACAATAACAAGACCGACTTGGCTATACCCATCGACCTACTGCCCGTGCTCTCAATCTCGCACCTGTAAGACAAGGGGAGGAAACGGGGGGTGAGTATAAATAAAACGCCCGTGTCCCAATTTATTAATATAAGTTATAAATTAATTATAGATTGACCAAATTGCCCTTATCATTCCCGGGACACCCGTATCCCAAATCATTCATTAAAGAATGTATAGCATGTGAAGTGACCAAAATGCCCTTCTCCCCGGGATACAATATCAACAACATAATCAATGAACAATTATACAACAAATTACACAACAACGAGTATGCAGCGGAAGACTATACATATGATAACATGTATGCAGTGAACTCTATGGATCCGACCCGAGGAGAGGAAAGCACCGCCACCTGCTGATATGCTCTTCTGATCATCGATCAGCTAACCTGTGTAAAACTGTGAGGGGGTGAGACCAACCACTGTCTCCGCAAACAAATAAACCAGTATATGCAAATACAAATCAACTACAAATACACCAGCATCAAGCTACAACATTCACAGTGCACAATCAAGTCACAATACACAACAAAAGCCATCATCAAACTACAAACCATCACAGATCTTGAATCACTTAATTATCATTGTACTTTATTGTTATTAGAGTTGAATGTTTAATTAGGGTTTAATATTTTATTAGGGCCCTCTACTGTGTGCGTCGAGCTCGATCCCGTCTCATGAGACAACCAGGGCATAAGCCTAATATAACCAGCCACGAAGCCCAAACATAACCATAGAGAGGGAGATAGACAGAGAGAAAGAGGGAGGTAGAAAGGGGGAGGTAGAAAGAGGGGAGGTAGAACCGGTCATAACCGACCCATATGCTAAACCGCATATACCATGCTTAACCGCATGAAATCCCGAGGGGTAACACTTCCCGCTCGAACCAACCGGTCAACAGCCCCACAGTAGACTTTATTATAATTCGTTATTCTCATTTATGCATAAAGAGTTTTGCCATACGTTATTATCAAACAGGTTGTGTGGATTTAATATCTTATTTTCAAATCTGGGCCTCCAGCCCTCAAGTCACCACACGAACCACAATCTATATCTCATGTGTTTATCATAACTAAACAAGTCATACTAGACAGGCACCATACATCACATCGGACAACAGGTCACATAATCAGGCACACCACATCATAGGTATCATCAATATAATACACTTTGCAAATAGCAACATTAGCACAATAGGTATACACACATACAGCGTTCAGTGCCAAACAAATATTACCACTTTTATACCAAGACAATTAACCGAGCATTGTAAGCAGTAATGCATACAAAGGTTTATAAGTCCTCACCTGAAATATAAGTATCGTCTTGGAGACTAATGCTTTTTCCGGTTGCTTCTCATGTACAACCGAGGCCTAAACATAGACACAAGGTCACATATGTGCGCACACACATTTCCC
This sequence comes from Turnera subulata, assembly GCA_028386065.3. Lineage (NCBI taxonomy): Eukaryota > Viridiplantae > Streptophyta > Magnoliopsida > Malpighiales > Passifloraceae > Turnera > Turnera subulata. The sequence continues at coordinate 15,489 of JAKUCV010001569.1, read as the reverse complement.
ATGAAATGCATGCTAAGTTCAAACAATAAAACTTATAACCTGACACTGAAAAATAAAACATATAAGGAACAAGAAATTCATTTAGAACCCAATGATGACATTTATAATATAATGGGCCTGAGTGAGTGTGACTATTAGATAATTCGTAATACGAAGGAAAATGAATCAGCTCTTAAAATCATCCCTTAATGACTCTTAAAAGTTGAAGACTAACAGAACTCAACCTTGCATTATGCTCGTGTCCATCCCATCATCTTTTGATTAGTCTAGTAGTAACAAGCCCAAATAATATTTCATGAAACACTTTTAATTATTAGTACATTAGGCCTGGTCATAATTAAGCTTGGATCAAATTAACAATGTCACCAACATTCCATTTTGGACCCCAATACCGAACTTAGCTTAACTGGTTTTAAAACACAGGCCAATAAACAATTATTGAGACCAGCAGTAACTTCCACTAACCATTTACTAATTATATACTACTTACATGGCCAATGTAAGACATAAAGCTCACCACGTTACTAGCCTATTAATGTCCTCAATAGATTATTGGCGCCGGAAGCTTACCAATAACCGAGTTCAGCAATTGGGCAGTGACCATTCAAATTAAGAATTAACTCGAAACAAATCAGCATGGCAAGAATCATTAGCCTCAACCAATCACCCAAGCAGCCACAAGCAAAACAGATTCGATAACAACCACCCACTAATCATTACATCGATTTAAGAAAAGAATACACGAATTGAATCCTTACCCGGAACCAAAACCTCACTGTCCAAATAAAAATGAAACCGAGTCCGTCATAACGAGCCAGAATCCACGCGTCGATGGACTCTAAACCCGAGAGCAACCCTGTGCCGACAACCCAACACCTGTGAGCAGCAACCAACACCTTCGGCCACCATCGACCCGACCGAGCACTAGCACACTCCCGACCACAGACACCGTCGACCCGCACCACAGGAAACCCGCCCGAGAGCAGAACCACCATAGCCTCACCTCTATACCTCTCTCCTTTTCCTCTCTTTCCCCTCTCTCTCACTACACGAATTGCATCTGGAAAAAATGAGTAAGAGGTGCCTGCTTCACCCCCTTAAAGCATAGGCAAGTAGGTGAGTAAGCTCCCACTTGCCACCTCTTGCCTAAGTGCTGCCACTTGCACAAGCACGTGCCACCTCGTGCTTGTTTTCCTACCAATTGAACCATGACACTCAACCTACTAGCTTGCACACCAAAACCACCAGCAGCTTATTCCCGAGCCACATGTCTCATTCTAATTGGTCAGTTTGGCCAATTATGTATTTACCCTCATCGAGCCTAATTGTGCACCGACGGGCACACCATTGCCCCGGTTGTGCACTATTTCGCACCAAATCGACCCAACTGATAATCCCCTTGGCCAATCGTGCCTCTAGTGAATCTATTACACCAAATAATCACATTTCTAATGTTTCCCACCATTTACCGACCGATAGGATAAATCGAGCACTCGGGACACCAAATTAGGCCAACCGTGCGATCGGATCACTACGAGCCCAATTGAGTGCACTAGGCCAAGCCTATGCTCACCATTACTCTCAATCCGATACCAGCACATGTTACCGAGCCTAAGCTCATACTAATATGAACATCAACACTATTAACATTATCCACTTTCTCCCGAATACCCAATCCAACCTACTCGAACATCTCGGAAGGCCAAGCTACATCCGGTTCTCATCATGTAAATACTTCTCTATACTCTAGGGTATACCTAGGGTATCACACCGCCCTTTCAGAGACCTCCTTAAATTTTTTGTTTTTAAAAGGGCAACATGTTCTTTTACAGAGTCATGTTACAAAAAGCTGAATTATGAAAGAGCATTGTTTTTATTTTTTTTTAAAAGGGCATTGTTTAACAGGGTATCCTTTTTTTTCTTTTCTTCTTCTTCTTTTACTTCTTCTGTACATGTGGTGACGAAAAACCCCGTCCTCGAGCCACTGCCCGTCTCCCTCACCTCGCCTCGCATCCTCCGCCTCGAGTCCTTCACTGGCTACAACACACAGACGGCAACGGCATGACGTCCCAACAGCAGCGGCCTCACAAGGAGAGGAGAGGAAGAAGATGAAGATGGGGGTGGTGGTGTCAGCGTGAGAGAGATGATGATGGCAAGCGTGAGTAAAAGAGGAACAGATGAGGGTAAATTGTTTTTAAATTGTTTTTTTCTTTTCTTAACCTTTACTAAAACGACGTAGTTTTAGGTTCAACTACTCCAACTCGTCTTTCACACCGAAACGCGATATAAATTCCAAAAGAAACCCGATTAAAGAATAATGCCAATATAATTGTAATATTTCCAAGGAAATAAATGATTTCCTCGACCAAAAATCCGAGAATTCCTCGAGGGTAAAATTGGAAATAAAATTCCAAAAATTTCGAAAATACCAAAGAAGTTAAATGATAAAAATTTGGGGCGTTACAGTTCTACCCCACTTAACAAAATTTCGTCCTCGAAATTTGCAGAATAAGTCAAGCAGCCAAGTGCTTAACTAACACAAACAAGTGTCACCCGGTATCAAGATACCGTTGGCCAAAATTACCAAGTAGAACCATCATGGCCATCAATCACATTCCCAAGCAAGACCTCCAACATACCAAGTCGATCGTCGACTCTAGCCAACCATGATCAATAGAGCATAAGATCAAAGCACTAACACAAGAATCTTTCCGAACATCCTCAACATAATTAATACCAAAACCCGTAAGCATTTCATTTATCATCACTCAACCATATATATCCAATCTTTTAACCCATGAAGCTTATTTCCAAATAACTGAACCCAAGATTTTTACCTCAGTAACAAGATCATCACTCCTATAGTGAGTACCTCAAGACCAAAAATCAATAATCTATATATTTCATGCTTTAAACCTCGAACCATTTCCTTTTTCACAGACCAATTCAGCCAAAAACATATATATCCTGGATCATTCCTTAGGTACTAGAACCCGATCATTATTGAAGTATCACAGTTATATTTCTACACCTTGGATTCCTCAAGACCCAAACATCCTATCATAACCCATACTCATGAATCTGTTCTTCAAGCCATACTTAGCACGAACATCAAGATTTCCTCGATGAAGAACTAAAAATATCACCGTATCTCTCATCACATATTTTGACAAACTAGCAACTGAATCACATACTCGAGATCACCTCAAAAAAACAAACCACAATGTGAATATACTATCAACACCCTCATCTAGCACATGAACTATAACCTCAACAACAGATACATGATCAACTCTTTTTATCACATCACCGTTAATGTCGCAATTCTCATCAAAGTTAAGTACCTCAAGTACCATTAAAAGACATTTTGCCAAATACACCATTAGATCAACCTCAATTTAATTCAAGAAGTATCATCTCGAGCTCCGACTAAGATTAAATCCATATTGTAATTTCAAAAGTAAATTTAAATCCTAAGCTCAACGAATCAAACCACTAATAACATGATCACCAAGATTACAAGAATCATATCAGCAAGCATCATATCAGATCATCTCTTAACAGATATAACATCCAAAAGCAAAACGATGGTTCTTACTTGCATTGGCCAGTTCTATTTCCGAAACTATCAGACATGTTACCGTAGGAAAACAGCTTCCGGCAACAACACAGGTAAAAGCAACAATAGTATACTCACACAGACAAGAAACATAAGAGTCTACACCGACTCTAATAAAGTAGTGGATATTCCACCAAACAAACTTTGCAAAAGCCCAAGCTGTAAAGGTAAGCATATCATTTCAACGACAATATCGGGTCACTCCGACCCTCAGCAGGTGCGTGTCCTCCACCGGATCCATAGTCAAACTCACTATATGCATGCATAAGACAATGCAACATACGGCTAAAAAAAAGGAGCAGACTCATGCACATAAGAGCACAATAAAAATGTATCCAAACATCCCAAAAGATCTACAGCCTGCTCCGCTACCAACTAAAACGCCCGTGTCCTAATTTATTAATATAAGTTATAAGTTAATTATAGATTGAACAAATTGCCCATATCATTCCCGGACACCCGTATCCCAAATCATCCATTAAAGAATGTATAACATGTGAAGAGACCAAAATGCCCTTCTTCCCGGGAAACAATATCAACAAAATAATCAATGAACATTTATACAACAAATTACACAACAACGAGTATGCAGCGGAAGACTATACATATGATAACATGTATGCAGAGAACTCTATGGATCCGACCCGAGGAGAGGAAAGCACCACCACCTGCTGATATGCTCTTCTGATCATCGATCAGCTAACCTGTGTAAAACTGTGAGGGGCTGAGACCAACCACTGTCTCACCGCAAACAAATAAACCAATAATATACAAATACAAATCAACTACAAGTACACCGGCATCAAACAACAACAACCATAATACACAGAGCAAGACGTCATCAGACTACAAACCATCACTTGTCATTACTTATATTATTATCTTTGTTATTAGGTTTAAATATTTTTATTAGGGCCCTCTACTGTGTGCGTCGAGCTCGGTCCCGTCTCATGAGACAACCAGGCATAAGCCCAAATAAACCAGGCACGAAGCCCAAACATATCCATAGAGAGAGAGAGACAGAGAGAAAGAGGGAGATAGAAAGGGGAAGATAGAAAGAGGGAGGTGGAACCGGCCATCACAGGCCCACATGCTAACCCGCATGCCATCCCGAGGGGTATTACTTCCCGCTCGAACCAACCGGTCAACAGCCCCACAGTAGAATTATTATAGTTCGTTATTCTCAATTATCCTTTAAGAATTGTACCATACGTTATTTCAAACATGGTTGTGTGGAATTAACCTCTTATACTCAAATCCGGGCCTCCAGCCCACAGTCCACCACACAAACCACAAAACCATTTATCACGTTATTTAACACGCAAAACAAGTCATGCTCGACAGGCATATAAAATCACACTGGTACACAGTTCACATAATCATGCACACAGCCTCAGAGGTATCATCAATATATACGATTTACAATTAACAACATCAGCACATCAGACAAGCATGCATATAGCATTCAAGACCAATAATTAATACCACTTTATATACCAAGACAATTAACCGAGCATTGTAGGCAGTAATGCATACAAAGGTTTATAAGTCCTCACCTTGGCCACAATAATTGTCTCGGAACTTGAAGCTTTGTTCCGCCTCGACATTCCTATGTCCTCAACATCCTACCACATATACGTCACATAAGACACTTATTCATGACGAATACTAAATGTATGCTAAAGATGAAATCTTGAGCCTTCTAGCCCGTCTGTGTTCAATAACAGTGGATCCGCTAATAGGTCGGGGACTAAGTCCAAAAATAATCCTTAAACTCCATAACTTCATATTTAACTTAAATCCATATTATAGTTGTTGGGCCTAAGCCCATATAAACTTAATATGACATTAATTGGGCCTAAAGCCCATTTTAAATTAATTACTCTTTATTGGGCCTATAGTTCGTATCTGTAATAGTCCTTGGGCCTAAGCCCATATAACCTTAACATGGCATAACTTGGGTATGGGCCCGTCCATTCACTTAATCACGTTAATCGAGCTCCCGAGCCCGACCTTTCCGGCCTAAGGACATTATGTGCGTCGGATATATATATTTATTCCGGCCACGCGTTTCTCAACTCGTCACACTCGTTTTCCACTAGTCCATTATATCTTGATACATCGATTAAAATGCATATCTAGTACATGACATGTACAAAACCAAAATACGGCATCGTTAGGGGTTTACCGTTTAATGCCGGTTTCCAATGCTCGCCGGAACAGTACCCGAGCCCACGCCGATAAATCCCGAGCTTGCCAAAACTCCACAACATGCTGCCATGGCCGAAACATCATCAAGAACACGGCAGCCAACATCACCTCAACCGTATCCACTAGAAAACGAACTAGTAAATGGAAAGAATTGCCGGGAACGCTTACCGGACAACACGAACCTGACCCGTCCAGAAATTGAATCCGCCTCAGATCCGTTTAACTACACCAAACCGAACCTGAACCTCACTGTTTGGAACAACCCGTGCAGCAGCAATACCAAGTCGATCAAACACCAACAAAACATAACCCACGACAATACAACTATCAGCCAGAGAAGAAGATAAACGAAGAACAGAGACAAAGGAGCGGCCGTAGGCACTTACCGGAAATCAAATACCCACTATCGGACACCAGCCTGAACTCAACTCGCAATCGAGCCCCATAACAACACTGCCGAGCTGACCACCGGCAACCTCCACCATTCAACCATTCAACCAAGTATCTCCTCTCTGCCCGAACACACCATCCACCACACAAAGCAATAGCCAGCCGCCACCGCTCATGAGCCCGTCGACACTCGCCGTCAACAGCCCAACCAACATGCAGAACAACATCCCGATTAGACAAAGAACTCGGGAAACCAACAAGCAAAAGAAGAGAACGAGGAAGAGGAAGGAAGAGCGGCGACTTACAAACGATGGCGAGGGCGGAGCGAACTCGAACCCCGTCCTCGAGCCACTGTTCTGGGAATATCTAATATCAGGGTAGCTAGATGGATGATCCTGCTTAGTATTTTGGGAATTGTGCTACTAATCTTGTTGCTTAGAGCTGTGGTACTGAAAAGCCTGGAAAAGCCGGAACACAAAACTCTCTGGAAACCAGTGACTTGCTATATATGAGTTGCAAGAATCCCTTGTGGGGGCCGGAGTAAGCAATAACAGCCTCGCTCCCAGACATTGGAACCTGTATTTTGAAATTCAACTTCAAAGTAAATCTTATGATCAATGCAGTCCATGTTGTCGATTCAGAATGAGGGGCATGGTGAATTGTACGAGTCCTTTTCGTATTTGATATCGTCGCAGTGTTGACACTTTCTTTTTGAGTCATTTTAATGAGTCTGAAAACGCAATAGCCCATTACTGTGGCCTGTGATACTTCTGGCAAGGTCCGTAATTGTAACTTCTATACCTTTATAGAATTTTTTTTAATATACTAAATGAAGGTAGAACTCGAATCCCAACCTTAAAGCATTGTCACTGTACGATCTGCCATTGTACTACAACAACCCTCTCAAGACCAAGCATCTGTTCCATTCTCTGAGCCAATCTCTTCAAACCTAAAACCAATACGGCCCTCATGGATTTCATTACCAGAAATGCAAATCAACTGAGAGTGAGTTTGATACATAGTTTCACCATAAACTCGAGTCAACAGAGGTTAAGATTTGCTCTTTTGCAGATCAAAAACAGAAAAAAAAAATGATATTCCAAAGAAAAGTTTTCAAGGAAACCTTTAGTGAGCTACAAAGGTACAGATATAGGATTTACTTGGAAGTTCATTTCATCATTTCATTCTCAATCTGCAAAGAAAAAAAATTGTATGACTATTTACTGTTGGAATATATTTCAAAATGATATTATCCCACATTGGAGAGATACATGGTTTTGACGTGGTAAATGGCCTAGTCAAAACTAACTTTTGGCTGTTGGAGTAAATCAGGGGATAAGTTGAGCTTACCTGGTCTATAGGAAAAAATATGGTCCTCAATTAATGGCCATTATTTTTCCTAACGTTGTTGTTCCCCTCCATTTGCTATAAATACAAGACCATTCTTCAATTCATTGATACAACACTGTGAACAAGAATTCTCTTCCATGTTTTATTTATTTTCCCTCACAAAATTCTCATCTCCTATGTTATCTTGCTGGGTTGCTAATTTATATTTTATTTTCCCTCACAAAATTCTCATCTCCTATGTTATCTTGCTGGGTTGCTAATTTATATTTTCTTGGTAGTCTCTGGTATCCTGCCATTTATGGTAGAAGAACCTGTTGTATCCTGGGGGAACTTTGCAGTCGGCAAAATATTCCTTTAGGACAGTGCCTAGCACGCCTTAGGTTATGTACTTTGTTCCCAATTTTACCAACAATCTAAAGGAATATTGTTTTATATTTTTTTGTCTTTTAGTTTTCTCTTATATTAAAATTGTACTTACAATTTTTATTTTTGTTTTGGCAAAGCTATTGGTGGGGGAGAAACTAAAAGGTGCAAAAAGGAAATCAAGGTTGCAGATGAGGAAAAGGAGAGAAGGAAATTTAGCTGGGTGAGAGGTATGTTTTTGATAAAAATTTGTTTACAAGCCTTAGGTGAATACTAATCCTAAATTAAATAAAGTTACTCATTGTGGAGAGTCAAATGATTTTATTTTTAGTGTAAAAATAAAATGAAAAATAAAAATTCTCCTAAGTCAAAATTAATTTTGGTCTTAGGAGATGATATTTGTGTTGTGATCATTAAAATTGGGATTAATGTCTAGTTGGAATAATAAGCGGTAATATGCTTATTAAAGGTTTTTGTGATCAATTTTTACAGAGATAATTTTGGTTTACAAATTTATGAATTTGTGATATGAAAATATTTATTGAACAATTTTATGTGAAATTATTCTTATTTAATTTATCATGGGGGTTTATCCATCAAAAGTGCTTACGGATATATTTTATATATAAGTTTACCATCTCTTAGTGAGATTTATTGTGAAAATTTAAGTTATATATGTTTGAGGTGTGAGCTTGAATTTTTAAAAATGTGGGGGTTTTATTTCCTTAATTTTGAGAAGGAAAACTTATGTGAATTTTTTTTATTGAATTTTTTTTTTTTAAAAAAAGTCACAATATGTGATCGGGTGCTAATTAATGATGGTTCTCTCTTGAGTTTGAGAATTTCAAGAAAATAAAATTATGTGCATGTGATGCCTAAATTTGGCACTATGAAATTTTTTAGAATTCATATATGATTGACTGTGTATAAGATGATAATTTTACAACTATTTTTATATATGATATTGGGTTGATGTCTTTTGTTTTTAATTAAATTCTAATATGTGGTGAAGCAAATATTTTGGATTAAATTTATAAGGGATGGTGGTAGCTTAATATTATCACAAAATATTTAATTGAGGAGCTTATTATGAAGTTTAGACATATTAATGTCAAATTGATGTGTATCCCCTTATGATTTAAATCCTAATTAAATATGGAAGGAATCCGACATTCAATATAAGTGTGCACAAATTTATTGAGAATTTGTTGCAGTAGTGGGCATATGAAGCCATTGATGTATACACAATCACAACTGTGATAATGTGGCTGCTTTGTGCAGACTTAACATTTTCTGAATTAGTTGACATTGAGGCTAAGTGATTGGAAATTACTTAGCGAATATTTCGTTGGGAATAAAACCAACCCTGTTTGTGTCTATGCGTTGTAATTGCGAGGAGGCAATTTCAACATGATCATAATAAATTGTATTGAGAAATAGACACATATGATCTATACCTTATGGTATAATAGTGCTATTGAGAGATGGAATAATTTCCATTTATTATCGGAAGTCAGAAGTGATTTGGCCAATCCTCTGACAAAATCCCGGGAAGAAGAATAATAAACGAAACATCGAGGGGAATGAGACTTTATTATGCCTGTTTGAAACTAATTAGTGATGGTAACCCAACCTGCATGATCGGAGATTCCGAAACAGGTTCATATGGGTATTAACAAGTCACTGCTTAGTTCTGCTAGTACTTGAATATTTGTCCCTTCCTATGGTGTGAGGAAAAGTACTAGACTGCATTTGATCGAGAGGCTGAGTTAAGCTCTTAATGATCTTCATATCCTTTACGGGTGGTGTATAATATGCAGTATACACTTGATGAGATCACCTATATGAGTGTGGAATGGGGCCGTTCCTATGAGGATGTGTTTGCAGGTGCACCTCTAGAGCATTCATGAATTTCCAGGCACGCGCACGGCCGTAATGCGCAAAACTGCGGTAACACCAAGAATTGTGGGGGTGTAATATGATTGGTAAGAACACTGACTTACCAAAGTGTCTATCAGTTCATAGTAACCATTTGTTACACTGTTTGACACGGTTTGTCAAGACTTATCGGTCTAGACTTGGTTCATAGTCTACGGACACCAAGATCGATGTATTACACTCATTAGTAATAAGAACCCAGCAAACAGATTCTTTTTCTTTTGAAATATATGTGGGGGATTGTTGGAATATATTTCAAAATGATATTATCCCACATTAGAGAGATACATGGTTTTGACGTGGTAAATGGCCTAGTCAAAACTAACTTTTGGCTGTTGGAGTAAATCAGGGGATAAGTTGAGCTTACCTGGTCTATAGGAAAAAATATGGTCCTTAATTAATGGCCATTGTTTTTCCTAACGTTGTTGTTCCCCTCCATTTGCTATAAATACAAGACCATTCATTGATACAACACTGTGAACAAGAATTCTCTTCCATGTTTTATTTATTTTCCCTCACAAAATTCTCATCTCCTATGTTATCTTGCTGGGTTGCTAATTTATATTTTATTTTCCCTCGCAAAATTCTCATCTCCTATGTTATCTTGCTGGGTTGCTAATTTATATTTTCTTGGTAGTCTCTGGTATCCTGCCATTTATGGTAGAAGAACCTGTTGTATTCTGGGGGAACTTTGCAGTAGGCAAAATATTCCTTTAGGACAGTGCCTAGCACGCCTCAGGTTATGTACTTTGTTCCCAATTTTTCCAACATTTACTAACACATGAACTATGTTTGTACATTGGAGAATCTTGATGTCTTTGGTTTTAAAAGAGGTGCCTCAAATTCTTTTGCTCTGTGGAGAAAGAAACCGAGCCTCTTCATCCGTTCAATCACATCTTAGTGAGCTTGTTTCCTATGCTTATGATGCTTACATTGTGGTGCAGGCAACATTTTATTTACCATTGACATGTACGATATGCCTAATGAGAAAGGTTATCTGAATATTTCAGCTGTTATTGGTTGATTGAGTTTGTTTGGTATTTAAGTACATAATTGTCCCATATGAGGTAAAAAGATGCTACATGAGTAGAGTAGACCTATATACTTAAAAGTCTTACGATGTGTTTGGTTCCCTAGATAGGGCTAGTGATATTTTGCCCTCCCTCATTGCATGCATCTTCCCCACCGCACTCAGCGACAGAGTTGAAACCTTTCCAACGTCCATGGCGCCCTCTTCTCCTCTGCGCCACCCTCCTCCGTCCAGACTCTTCTCTCCTCTGCACCACACTCCTCCCCTCCTCTTCCCTTTCTGTCGTGCCACCGCCGCCGCTAACAGATCCCGCATTGAAAATCTGATGGATTTTTATGTAGAGGATGATTTTGCCATTACGAAAAATAAAAAGGGGGTAAAATTGATACAAAAGTAGTGTAGTCCATGGGCATATCTTCCGTCCCTGCATTTTGAAAGGAACGGAAATTTCTCATTTTGTCCCAATGCATGTTGACATGAGTCCATAACAATAAATCCGTCCCGCAAACCAAACATCCCCTCCATAGGATCTTGTCCGAGTGCGTATGTCCTAATCTTGCTTGGGCCTCGCATCTTTTCTTCCCAGTTTTTTGACTACTCCTTTTAAGCGGAGCCGAAGGTTTGGCTGGGATCGATATGGAACCGCGACATGGTTTGCTCTGCGATTGTTACCCCCACGTGCAGCGACCTCTAGACTCAGGATTTGAGTCTAGGTGTGGAGTTGTAAAACGTCTCTTGATGACCTAATAGATTGACAGACATGTGCTCCTAAGAATGGACTTAGAATTGTGGAGGTTGCTCTTGAAAATGTCGGCAGAAACGGCTCAAGCTCGATGTGAAAAAAACTCTGAGAGAGAGATTATTGGGTATTGAAGAGTGAGTAATTAACAAAAATGGATGAAACGTTTTCGGACTACTTCAGTAGAGTTATCTCGTAAGTCCCATATGTCAAAGGCTTTTTGATCTTAGTATAAAAAAAAAAAAAAAGGCTTTTTGGTGACTTAATTGTTGACGTTGTCTTCTCTCTCTTTTTTTCCTCTCTTTTATCCATTTAATGGTGACTTAATTGTTGTTAAAAAAAAATGAATCAATATGGTTGTAACTTCTGTACAGGGTATACGCTTACAAACCTTATATGGCAAAATATCATTGGGATATATGCTGATTATTTTTTAACATTAAAAAATTTAGAAATATTTTAATGTTTTCTAAAAAAATAAATAATATTTATTGTCTACACCTTCTAACTCTTTGAAATTAAAAAAATCATTCTTTGTTAAATCAGAATTACACTTTCAATGGTATTCTTGCTGATTATTCCAGAAAACGAAATTAAAAATACATTCCTAAAGTTTTTCTCCACAAGATTTAAGAAGTAAAAACAAAGAGAAAGATAGTGGCTCCTCAGGGCGCATCCCAATTCTGTTGTTGTAAAAGTAAGCACAATTTCCAAAAGTCACCTAGTTTGTCCTATGAAATTATTTTCGTGTATCTCTTCGCCTTCTTGATTGTGACATTCAAGTGTTAGTTGTGATGACTTAAGTAGCTATTGGCCGAAGCCATTTGCCGAAGCTATTTAACCCAATTTTTTGTAGTGAGTTAAGGTTGGAAATGTTGGCCATCATGGGCTACTTTGTTCAAAGTTTGGTCACCAGAGTTGGACCATACGAAAACCTCTTGGACCACCTGGCTGATCCTGCCAACAACAACTTCTTCACAAGCCTCAAGTTCCACTGGAGATCATCCGTAGACGTGACAAAAATGTGTGTTTGACACGATAACATAACACGAAAACAGTAGGTATAAATTATAGATTCTCAACCGTTTAGTTAAATGGGTATACCAAATTCGACACAAAAATTAGCAGATGAAGTACCAAGTTGAGCCAGCAACTTGATAGGTACTTATTTATGCTCCAATTCTATTTAAGTATATATATATTTTACTCATTTAATATAAGGATTATTTAATATTTAAGTCCAAATTTACCAAAATTATCAAAAAATATTTTTATCAATGTTTTAAAATATTATTATATCATAATTCTATAATTTTATTTAATATATGCAAAATTCTAATTACGTACCTATTTGCTTAAAAAGTACAACGACTTATGCAAAATAGAGAAACTCCAAATATGATTTGTAAACTTGTTAGATTTAATAGGTAATCCGTCTGTCAATCCGAATCCTACACGACTATAAACGGGTCAACATGACACAATACTATTACTAAATGGGCCGGATCGGGTTGAGGAATCAAAATCCATTTTACTGTTCAATCCGCCATGAACTCAACACACCAGCACAAATTGCCATGTCTACTTATCCAGTCTTTTTGATGATTTTGATTATAATTATTTTGTTCACAGCCTGCAAGGATTAGTCCGTACAACACAAGTCAATTTGGAAAAAGAAAAGAAAAGACAAGACAAGGCGTTAGATGATTATTATTATTATTTATTTTTTTTTGGGTCCGGCGTTGGTTGATTACTAGTGAAATTGATTGCACTAACTGACTGTGAAGGAAGTAATAAGCGAGTTGTCATGCAAGAAGAAGATGGAGTTGTTTTAATGGACATGGGTTTAACAGTAGTACTACTCTCAAAACAAACAAAGATAATAATTCACATTAACAGAGGTGCACGAAATTTCTTCCCATAAAAATTTCTTTGTAGAAGAATTTTTCTACGACGTTAGTTAGAATACTCAAATTTTCAACCCACGGGATTGAAATGGGCCATCCTCTTGTTCTTTCAAATGCTAATTTTCTTCTCTTCTATAGCAGACAAACGGCTTCATTACAAAATACCCCCTGAACTTTTGGTCAAACTAAGGTTACCCCCTGACAAAAAAAAAAACCGGTATTTAACCTCCTAAAGTTTACTTTTTCGCAATTTGCCTCATTCCGTTAGGGTTTTTACACTTGTGTTAGTTGCCTTAACGGAATATACGGATGATTGACACGTGGCAAGCTCATTAGCGTTCGATTCTTTTTTCACTTTAATGTTTAGAAAAAATTATAAAAATAAAAAAAGACAAACCATGTAATAATTGTTACTTTTTAAAACAAAACAAAAAATATTAAATACTTATATCATAAGAAAAGGGAAAATAAAGAAAGTAAAAAACAAAAAGAAAATAAAGAATACTGTAAAAAAGAAAGTAAAAAACGAACTTTAACAGTTATTATATTTAAAAAAATAAAAAATAAAATATTTAAATGATAGGAGGAAAAAATAATTTGGATGAAAATTTTGGCCTATTTATATGGTTGATAAAATTTCTTTTTCTTATTTCATTTTTTAAAAAACGAAAAAAGAAAAAAGAAAAAAGAAAAAGAAGAAGAAATTCGGCTGATAAGATTATTTTTGGTTATTTTATTTGTAAAGAAAAAACAAAAAAAATGTGGAAAAAAGAAGAAAGTTTCAATATACATTATTTTCCCATTTAATTTTTTAATTGGTATTTTTTTGAGAAAAACATATTTCAACAACAGGAAAAGAAAAATGGAAATGACGAGTGATAAAAAAAATGAAAAAAAATATAATTTCTAGTTAAATATGAAAAAACAACAACAACCTCCTAACCAAACTAATCTTCTCCTTCTTGGAAAAATCCACCACGCCGCCACCACCACCATCACAGCCACCACCACCACCACCACCATCCGAGCCGCCGCCCACTCCACCCGATTTTCTCTCCTCTTCCCCATGATTTCCTCCAACGATTACCTCCCCTTAATCTCTTCCTCTTCTTCTCTTTTCCTCTCGATTTTCTCCCTAAGCCAGTTTCTTTTTCCTCCCGCTCTCGCCGCTGTCGTCCACCTGTTTCCATCTCAGTCCGTCGTTGCCAAGTCGAGGAGAGGGGGCTGGCGTGGCGCTGACGTTGATGGAGGAGGAATCGATGATGACGTTGTGGTCGTCTTCCTCGTCCCTGTCGTGTTCCTGTTCCTCGTTGTTGTCTTATTTGTTGTCGCTCTCTTCGTCGACGACCACCGCCTCCTCGTCCCCCTTGCTGTGAAGAATTTTTTTCATCTTTATTTCTTTTTCGTCGTTGCTCTCTCCCTATTGTTTTTTCTTTTTTATTTCTTTTTCATGGAAGCCAAATTCAAAAAAATCAAGCACTGCAGTGCTCTGCAATATCCCCCTTTTTCTTCCATGCTTCACTTGGCAATCACAATCCACCACCACCATTTGCCGTAATCTCTCTTCCACTCCGCAAATTAAAGTCCAGGTAAGCAGAAAGCAGAGGTAAATGGTAAGGAGCTCTCTCGAGACCGATCTTTTCTCTTCGCTAATCTCAGACATTAAATCCTACTCCGACAAAGACCCTCTTCTCCCCTGGCTCAGGTATTATTCTCCTTCCCTTTCTCTTCTCTTTCTCTCTTGCTTTTATACTATGCTTCTAATCGGATTAAAGTGTTGTTCTTTTCTTAATATAAGGGGGATCAAGAAAATGAGAGAGTCTCTGCCTCCCGATTTGCTCAAAGAGAAACTGCCTCGGTTCCTCCAAAGATGCTCCCAAACTTATTAATGTTTCAATATTTGAATGTTTGTTGCTGAATCAATGATGAAATTGTTTGGAGA
>JAKUCV010001568.1:0-51332 GCA_028386065.3 Turnera subulata | reverse complement strand
AAAGATAAAACATTTATGACATCTCGAGTTATTTATCATGCAGCGGAAGGTGAAAGTAATAATAATAATACTCAAGATAGAAAATATCATGCATATGGCCCTATGGATCCCACCAAGAGATAATGCACAACTACCTGCTGAAGTGACTGCGTCTGATCTCCGAGTCGAAGGTGTAAGTGAGTCTGCACGCTAACTAAAGCAGATGAATTGGTGAAGGTGCTCTCCTTGAGGGGGATAAAAAGCATCACATCCCGAGTTCGAATCCCTAGTGCTGCAGCATGGTAAAGGATTTAATCGGGCGGAGGGAGTGATGTAACAATACCTGGGTTTGGTGGGTCCCTCGGGGAGAGGGCCTTCACACATCATGTCACCTAATCCCTCTATAATATTCTGGTTAACGAAATTGAACAAAATTAACCAAAATTAGAATAAAAAAAACTAAAACAATGAGAGAGGCATATCTAATTCTAAACTATAAACTAAAAAAAATAAAAGGTTAAAAATAATAAAATCTAGTATATAATGAGGGAAATTAAGATTTATTTATTTTAAAGTATTTTAAAAATAAAATTTGATTAAAGAAAAAATGATTAAATAAATAAGTTGTGTGTGGGCCCATTGCCACTTGTCAGCTCCATAACTATCAACCTGCTGCAGCAGGTAAAAAGGACCATGTGACCCGGTAATTCAAGAGTTGAGGGACAACTTGAGTGAAAAAAACGAAGAGGGACAACAAATGCGAAATCGATAAAGTGGAGGGACAGAAAAAACTATTTACTCGTATCTTAACCAACAAAAAGAAATTCTACGTGGTACCAATCGCATTGTGCCAAGTGTCAAATAAACCCAGGCAAATGGCCAACGCCTGGGCAGCCTAGAGGTATACAAAGGGACAAAAACTAAAATTCGGAGTACATAGAAGGGACTCTAGAAATATAAAAGGTGTTTAACCTGATAATAGGGTCATGGAAGTTGAAATCCGTTAAGGAATTTGTAACAACTCACCTGCCGAATCAGCTAGCCCCGAAAATAAATGACGCAAAAATGCACGACCTACACCCGACCGTCGGGACAAGTGCTAGGCCCCTAGGAGGCTGCGGCGGTCACTGCAAAACCCAGAGATGAAAGTAATGAAAAAGAAAGAGTACTACAAAAGATAATTTAGTACAATTATATATATGGGAGTGTAAATATTAACATGAGGAGGAGTGTAAATATGGACTCCCGACCTCATGTTTTTAGTTTGTTCACTGACGTAACGAAATATGGCATTTTTTTGGCTGAGATACAAACAGTACTCCCTTTGTTTATTTTTATAAGATGTTTTGGACTTGTAATTTTGTTTTAATATATAAGACGCATACAAGTTTCAATGAGTTTTATGGAGAGTTTCAAAGAATATTAAATTGACTTATTCCATATTTATTCATTAACCAAACAGTATAATAATTATTATGTTGAGTAATTAAAGAAATTTTATTATTTAAGTCTTTTGGTAAAATTAGGTCTATTAGCTACATTCAAAGGTAGTGTAGAAACCTTTAACGTCTTGGTAAACAGAGGGAGTAACTTTTTTTCGAAGAATATGATTATGCCTCTCGGGCTTAAACACTAACTTTATAATTGTGAGGCAAATTAATATGTCCTTGAACTATCTTGTGGCTTTCCATCTTCCCTGTGGGACAATTCCCGGATGTCTTGTCGGTCCATTTCCCTAATACGCCGCGCGAATAAATACTCTCTCAAATAATGAATATTATATTCTCCCCTCTCACACATCCATTGAAAACGTTCACATCAAATCCTAACATTTTTTTCGACAAAAAAAAGAAAAATCCTAACATTTATAAACCAATCACACACCTACACCTCACAAACTCTTTCCCCATTTGACAACTAACCAGAATTATCATCCAAATAAGTGGACGTGGAAGCAACTCCACACGACAATACAGTAGTCTCGACCTCAGCATATCACCACCAAAAAATCATTTTCAATCGTTTACTTTTCTCCCTTTTCGGTCAGCCGCCCCTCCCCCCCTCTCTCTCTCTCTCTCTCTCTCTCTCTCAGTTGCCTTTTCTCTCCACTCTCATGGCTTTGATCGCGTAATCACATCGAACCCCCCAGTAAACAAAAAAAAACCCAAAACACGCCAACCTAACCTGTCTCCATTTCCCCGTAACCCGACCCGATGGCCACGCGATCCGTGCCCGCGCTAAAGCGCCTCCTCTCCTCCCGCCACGTCCCCACCCGATCCGTCACCTACATGCCCCGGCCCGGCGACGGCGCGCCTCGCCCCGTCACCCTCATCCCCGGCGACGGAATCGGCCCCCTGGTGACCGGCGCCGTCGAGCAGGTGATGGAGGCGATGCACGCGCCGGTCTACTTCGAGCGCTTCGAGGTCCACGGCGACATGAAGCAGGTGCCGCCGGAGGTGATCGCGTCGATCAAGAAGAACAAGGTGTGCCTGAAGGGCGGCCTCGCCACCCCCATGGGTGGCGGAGTCAGCTCTCTCAACTTGCAGCTCCGGCGGGAGCTGGATTTGTACGCTTCCCTCGTGAACTGCTGCAATCTCCCGGGCCTCCCCACGCGCCACGAGAGCGTCGACATTGTCGTCATTAGAGAGAACACCGAGGGGGAGTACTCCGGACTCGAGCACGAAGTCGTCCCCGGAGTCGTTGAGAGCCTGAAGGTATTGTTGGTTAATTTGAGTCTGTTAATTTGTTGCGAATCTGGTTATTGTTTTAGGGGGTTTGTGTTGTTTTTTTGTATCTAATTACTACTGGTTTGTTAGGTGATTACAAAGTTCTGTTCGGAGAGAATTGCCAAGTATGCATTCGAGTATGCTTACCTGAACAACCGAAAGAAAGTGACGGCCGTGCACAAGGCCAATATTATGAAGCTAGCAGATGGTTTGTTCCTGGAATCGTGCAGGGAGATTGCTGCCAAGTATCCAGGGATTGCATACAGTGAAATTATTGTGGACAATTGCTGTATGCAACTTGTATCCAAACCTGAGCAATTTGATGTCATGGTATGCATATAATAACACTTTCACTTTATTCTTTGCTTTTTTTAATTGGTTTATTCATGTGGATTATGCACGTTTAACATTTTATTGGATGGTGATTTTTTGCTGACTGGTGTTCGTTCGGTTTAGACGGTTATCTGTACTCTGGTTTAGAAATGCATATATACTCTGCGCCTTTGTCATCGATGGTAGCTTTCTCTGCGGCCATTAAGGCCAAACCAACTGTGGAGGGTGATGAGTTTGTTGATTTTTTTGGGTCGTGTATGGGGCCAAATAAGTTCCTATTGAGTTAGCACTGCTCTTTCTTTCTTTCCGGGGCATTAGGACGTGGAAAGTGGTGAATTGTTAGCAGCTCAAGTCTGGAAGTAACAGTTCAGTCATTATTATTCAATCTAGTACTGGGGGAATAACTGTCAGTAAGGCTAGCTTTAGAAGACATTCTTCTCCACTTTTGTGTATCAGTTGCTAACTGTTTCTTCTGTTTGTGATGAGGATATCTTATTTGTCACTGGCAGCTACTCTTAATGTTGTTGGTTTCAATATGATCTGAATGGATAATGGATAAGCTTATAAGCTGAAGAACAATTTTGGGTTCTAGTTCTTTTGTTTTGGTTTTACAAGGTTTAGTTAGAAACAGAAAGTGGAAGACAGATGTCACGGAAGTTGGATTTGTCTGTTTTTCTTGGCGAACATTGTTATTTATGAATATTGCCCATCCACGGTATAGTTATTCAATTCGTCTGAAATCTGTTAGTTTATACAGGAATCATTCTTCTGTTGAGTAAGGGTTTTTCTTTACATTTATCTATTGCATGATTGAAGTTTTTCTTCATTAGTGGACTAGAACTTAGCTTTTTTTTTTTTTGATTGAACAAGTTTTGCTTCATAAGGATAAGAATTTCCTCTCTTGTTTTGTCAACATTGAACTAAGAAGAATAAATACGGCGCTGTTCCTGACACTTAGTGTCTCTGAAATCTTTATCTTTTTCTCAAATCTGAGTTATTTCGGTCTCCTGAGCTTCAAAACTAGATGGAGAAAAAAACTGTAGCTCATGCGGTTTAGTTTCCGTTTTGCAGGTGACACCCAATCTTTATGGCAATTTGGTTGCAAACACAGCTGCAGGTATTGCTGGTGGCACAGGAGTAATGCCAGGAGGTATGCTAAATATGTTTCTTCTTTAAACTTCTTTACCCCGTATTGTTATTTGAATATAACCCTACGAATCTTTTCATGCTATAAAAATACCTTTTATAAAGCTTTATTTCTTAGATAAATAAATTTGTCTCTCCGTATTGTCAATGCTTGATGATAAAGCCTTGGATATCTGGTTCTAGAAAACTTGCAATTTTGGGTTAACAAAAGAAGGTTTTTGTTTGATTATGTTGGCTTTTCTGAGAACTGCAGCCTCCAGTAGGGGTGTAGTTCTTCGAAGATAGGTTTCCTAACAGGATGTCTCTTGGTTTCTTTACTTGTAAAATGCTTGCTCTTGGGCTGTGGTCATCTTTCATTCCACGCCGCACCACTCCCTGTGAAGTAGTAGAAGCAGGAAGTGTTGTTTGAAAATTTAGCTCATCATGAAGACGTTTCATTTTATATGACTTGGAATGTTGATAATATGTATTGATTCTGCAGGCAATGTTGGGGCTGATCATGCCATTTTTGAGCAAGGTGCTTCAGCAGGAAATGTGGGCAATGAGAAACTGTGGGAACAGAAGAAAGCAAACCCTGTAGCTCTGCTTCTCTCATCTGCTATGATGCTAAGACATCTGCAGTTCCCTTCATTTGCAGACCGATTGGAGACAGCCGTGAAACGGGTAATTGCCGAGGGCAAATGCCGAACAAAAGATTTAGGAGGAGACAGCACCACTGAAGAGGTTGTTAATGCAGTCATAGACGCATTAGAATGACTGGGTAGATACTCATTTAGCTGATGCTCTTACTAGAGAATTGCTGGTCCTTATCGGAAGTATTGTCTTCCTGCATTCTTTCTTTCATACGCCTATTGGTAACGGTATTCCATTTCTGCCCATCACGTGAAAACTATTGGTTTTTTTTTTTCCTTGGTCAAAATAATTTTTATCCCAGATGAGAAATCTTGATTGTTATTTGAGTGATACCTTTTACACAGAGGTTTACGGATTCTCTGTGTCACATCCTAATTGTACATTGGATTTTGGGTTGATAACCACAGTACACAAGGAAAGTGGAGCTTGAATATATTCAATGCTTGTATATGGATACCTTGCCTGTAATCATAATCCTAGTGAGACACAACTCATTGACATTAGTATATAGTTTTTTTTGATGAATACGATACTATATTGAGATGCAGATAAAAGAGAATGTACAATGGTGATCATCCCACAGGATGACGATAATCCAGATTACCTACCAAAATAAAACAAGGCAATAGACACGGCCCTTACACGAAACAACATCGCAAAACAAGGCATATAGTCACACACTATACAAATACTAATTTACATACAGGTCCACGCCAGGTAAGGACACTCTCAGGACAAATCAGAACTGACGATAAGTCAAAGGGGAAGCTAGGTTGAAAAGCTTTGAACCACTCCACTGATCTACATAGCACCAACTCAAATAATTTGCCCCAATCCACTTCTTTTGCATCGAAAATAAGCTTGTTCCTCGATAACCAAATACTCCAGATTGCAACAAAGAAAATGACCATCCAAGGGGGCCTTGCTCTAGAATTCCCAGGTAGGCCCATCCATTGTGCATAAAAATCTTCCAGAGATTGAGGCACGCACCAGCTCACTCCCCACCATTTACATAATTGATTCCAAAAACACCACACCAACCTACAATGTATAAACAGATGGTCCCTGCATTCAACTCCCTCATCACAAAAAGCACACCCTGCATTATCAACTGATATCATATCATTCCGAAGAAGAAGAGATCTTACAGCGATTCCATTATTCAATGCCATCCAAAAGAAACATTCCACTTTAAAAGGGGCACACCCTAACCAAACGTATGGTTTACCACTACGCAGCCTTGAAGATATCAATAGAGAGTCATAAGCTGACTTGACACTAAAAATGCCCTTCACATCGGCAGTTTATCTCCACCCATCTGCCGTCCCCTCGTTGAATACCACATTAACTAGCTTACTTGTCAATTGATCAGCCACCTCTTGTTCCCACAAAAATAGATCACGTCTCCAATTAAAATTCCAATACTGTTGTCCATTAACATGAGTCACCATGCTCGCCACCGAAGCCAATTGACAATTAGAGATAGCAAAAAGTCTTGGGTACAAATCCTTCAACACCCCATAATCCAGCCATCTGTCGAACCAAAACCTACAAGAGTTCCCATCATTCAATTCCACTGAAGCTTTCTCTCTCAAAGCCATGTCTTCGCCCAATAACAGGTCCCCTGACTTGATAATGTTCCCCCAAATACACGAGACCCTCCTGACATCAAACACAGGCCAAGATACCTCTGAGGAGTTCCTATACTCTTGACGCAATATGTGAGACCATAGAGGCCCCATAGTAGAGTTAGGTGTAAAGTTAATGTACCTCCAAAGCCATTTAAACAGAAGGCACTGATTTTTAATCTTGATATCCTCAATTCCCATTCCGCCCATCACTTTTGGTTTAGCAATTTTGTGCCAGGCAACCAAACACATGCGCCTTCTTTCTTCACTGCCACCCCAAAGGAAATTTCTTTGTAGACAAACAATCTTCTTTTCAACCCCAGCCGGCATCTTGAATAAAGATAGATAGTAAATGGGCAAGTTACTGAGAACAGCCCGAATAAGAGTCACTCTACGACCTAGTGACAATAATCTGCCCTTCCAAGAAGCAAGCCGACTCTTTATCCTATTGACCACTGGATCCCAAGCTTTTATTCTATGCATATTCTTCCCAATAGTAAGACCTAAATATAATATGGGGAAGTTTTCGACTTTGCTCAACAATAACCCTCCTATTTCGTTCGCCCTCTGGTTAGAAATGTTAATGCCCACTAAACTACTCTTATGGAAATTGATCCTAAGCCCAGACATGCTTTCGAAGCATCTCAAGACCCGTTTCAGATTTGAGTAAAGACGGTAAATCATCAGGGCCGAAGAATAAAGTATCATCGGCGAATTGAAGTAAGGAGGCAGCCACATTATTCACACGCATCTCTTTGATCAGCCCACCCGTTATCGCCTGGCTAACTAAACAATTGAGACCTTCAGCAACAATGTTGAACAAGAACGGTGATGGGGGATCACCTTGTTTCAGACCTTTATAAGCGACAAACTCGTCAGATGGACACCCATTAAGTAAAACTGACATCTTAGGAAGGCTGATACATCCCCAAATCCACATCCTCCACTTTTCCCCAAAACCCATAGCCGATAACAAATCCAAAAGAAAATCCCAAGAGACTGTATCATACGCCTTTCTAAAGTCAATTTTCCAAAGCACAACCTTGGAATTACTTTTCTTGATTAAGTGCACCATCTCCGACGCAGATAAGACACAATCAAGGATCTGTCTCCCTTCCACAAAAGCATGTTGAGTATCACTAATCACATTCTTCATAACAGCCTTCACCACAATTTTATAAATGCCGTGAATTAGGCAAATTGGTCTATAATCCTCAAAACCCAAAGCCTCCAACTTTTTAGGAATTAAACAGAGAAAACCACAGTTCACACCTTGAGGCAGCCTCCCTGAGCAAAAAAACTCATTTATTAGATCCATGAGATCATCATGAATAAGGTCCCAGGCTTGTTTATAAAAATTAAGATTAAAACCATCAGGGCCCGGGGCCTTATTTCCATCACACTCCCACAGAGCCCGTTTAACTTCTTCTAATTCAACTGGTTTTTCCAACAAAGAAGCCTGATCTGTTGATAACCGCTTAATAGGCAGATTTCCCCATTTAAATTTTGCACCAGGTAAGGGTTTAAAGACCCCTGCGAAGTAATCTTTCGCTGCATTCTTGATGTCAATGGGCTCTTCCAAGATGCAGCCCCCTACCGAAACTTGTCTAATACTATTCCTTCTTCCTCTGTTGCAAGCACTCACATGGAAGAATTTAGTATTTTTGTCACCCATCTTCAACCAATTGACACGTGACTTCTGCCTCCACAAGGACTCTTGTTGTCTTCTCCTTTCCCACAAGTTCGTTTTCCAGCCCCTCATCAAATCTCCTTCATCATCATTCAATACCCTTCTATCCGGGAGCTGATCCATATCTTCAATATTCTTCTTCAATGTTTTAATACTCTCCTCAACATTACCAAAAACCTGTCTATTCCAAACTCTTAGTGACTGCTTCATGCAACCCAGTTTCTTTAACAATTTGAATTTGCCCGGAAATTGATCACAGGCAGCAAGCCATGAGTTTTTCAAGACTAAATCAAAACCCTTGTGTGTAAGCCAACAATTGAGAAATTTAAATGGCCTCACCCCCCAATTCTTCTGTTCTTGAGCCAAAATAATAGGACAGTGGTCTGAGTCCCCTTTTGCTTCTGCCCATAATTTGATAGAAGGGAATAAGGAGTACCATAACGGGTTAAAGAATACCCTATCAATTGCAACCCTACTATTTCCCCAAGTGAAAGTTCTCCCTTGAAGCTCCACTTCACACAATTCAGCACCTGAAATAAGGTCAGATAAAGCCCGCGAGCCTCTGGTATTAATTCTCCCACTCAGTCTTTCCTTTGCGTCAAGGATTTCGTTAAAGTCACCAATTACCACCCATGGAATACTAGTCCCCCTCAAGCGATCAAGGATATATTCCCAAAGGCATATTCTTTCATCTACATCGTTTGGACCATAAACACAGCAAATACCAATATTAATATTGCCGGATACCACCCCATCCACCATAATCCAATTCCTCCCTACATCTCTGTTGCGCACATTAAAGAAGCTCGCCTCCCACAAGAACACAAGACCACCCGAGTTGCCAGTAGCATCAACACACACAAAGTCAAAAGGATCACCACCCCATAATCGGTTAAACTCCCTATATGACCACCCGCTACATTTTGTCTCGCACAGGAAAACCATTCTCGCGTTAACCTTCCTCATCAATTCCTTCACACTCCTACGTTTCTGGTCTGACCCCAAACCACGAACATTCCATGATATCAAGCTTAACATAAACAGCAAAGGGAACACGGTAACTAACCTGCACACATGATCACTTAAGACAACAAACCAGCCCTCATCTCCACCCAATCCTCACTTTCCTTCTCAATCAAACCCTCTATCACTTTCTCGATAAAGGCCGACTCACCCACAAGCTGGAGCCCCAATTTAGCGCCCACCTCCATAGTCAACTCAGCCTCGATGGACTTGAAGGAGAAAGGAGAAGTCACTGCAGCCGACCCGCGGGTGTTACAGGCTCTTATGTCCTCATCTTTGGTAGAACTTTCTCCTGGACAAAAAGATCTACCCACCCCACCAGAAGGAATCTTTTTCAGCTTCTTGGTCTTTCTGTAGCGAGGTTGATGGTTTGAAGCCGCCTTGTCCAAAATAATTCTAAAGTTTTTGGATAGACTCGTGAGGGATAATAATCTGTTGTCTTCAAAGACAGACACTGTTCTCTCGGAACTAAACGACTCTGTATCTAGACTCAACTCATCCACCGTCTTGCTATAACCCTGCCCATCGCCACTTACATATTCAGCTGACTCAGACATTGTGGGTCTATCACCCCTACACAACAAAGGCCCATTTGGACTTGACATAAGCCCACCAGCCAAAGGTTCCATGCAATGGGCTTGACAAGATAATGTAATTTGCTTATCACCAGGAGCGTCATGAGGCTCCACCATTATCTTGGAACTTGGTCCCAAAAGGCACGCCTGCCAGGCCTTACTCTGCCCAACCCTTTCCACATCGTTATTGCTACTGGGGCCCGACGCCAACAAAATTCCTTTATCCACATTCCCATCAATATCCAACACAGACTTTCCTTTTTCAAGATACTTAATAGTATCTAAAATGCCAAAAGGGTCACTCGTCGCCTGGGATTCCGCACCATCAACACCATCCTGACTTTTGACGATTGAACCCGAGACCTCTTTCCTGAACAAACAAGACCCACTGACTTCCTCTTCAGCCCTCTTGACACCGCCGCCCGCCGCCGTGGCTCGATGAGCCTCTGCCACAAATATGTCATACACCCTGTGGCCAATCTTCACTGAAAAAGTACGATCTAATGGTTTCTTATAAGTCGTCAAGATTAAAACCTGGGCAACCTCCAATTCATTGCTTGACTCAAAACTGCACCTATCTGCGTGAACTAGACTTCTCCTTTTTTCCTGGGAAAAGAGCCATGCCTATGGCTGTTGAGAGTGAGGATGCGTGCTTCAGATTCAGACGCAAGCGGAATCAGGTTCGGGGGGAGATTAAATTGGTGCGTGAGACATTGATGCACTATGAAGAGACAACCATGATCATATTGATCATTTCAAAATATTCTATCAGTAGATTCAGTACCTCCCAATGGCTAAGAGGCTTTGGAAGTCCGTGGTGAAGCTATAAGCTACGCCATCTTGGCATGGCCTGTTCATTACCTAAGATATGTGTAATTTATCTTGCAATTCCTTTTGGAGTCAACATCACCAAACAAAAACAAAGGAGATCCAACTGTTTTCACATAAGATCAAACGTGCCAGGCTCTGGGTCTGCCTTGATCAAGGACTCATTTAGGATGGCTCTCCGTCTTCAAGAAGCAGATCTACTATTGGACTTGATTGGCTCTTCCTCCTCCGCTCATGTTGGCGTGCTAACCCATAAATTTGATTGGTTTCGAAATCCTTTACTGCCTAATAGGCTACATGAGGGTGATGAGCTGACGTTACAGAGGAATGATGCTTACCTAACAATTCGTGTTGATGTATCGGGTTGAACAAGTGGACGGATTCTAATTCTTCAGTCCGATCCAACTTAATTAATAATTGTGTCTTGTCGAACCGTTAATATTGTTGAGTTCGGTTGATCGGGTGCCAAACAAGCCCAGCAGGGGAGAAAAATCTTAAAGTTGAACAAAAATCTAGGGAATTGTACAGAGCATGACACCTGTGGATAGGACACTCCTGTTGTCCAATAGGCAAGGCTAAAAACTTGTAATATAAATACCCCATAAAACAGATCAAAGGCGGATCGTGTTTTAAGAGAATCATCCCCATTCCGCTATAGTACGGTTCATCACCATTTTAATAAATATTTCAACCCCCTATGTCTTTGAACACCATCACATCCTTTTCACAAGCTAAGTTATTTTGTATCTGTTACAGCCACAACATACAGCCTATGACTGGATTTCCGAATGTCAATCCTCAAGAAAGAAAAAATAAATCCAAGTACCATGGACTACTCCACACGCCACAACTGGTAAGTAACATCCTTTCTTTTTCTTTTTGGTTTTGGATAAGATGCCATGTAGTTACTTGACTCGATATCCCTTGGCTTTCTTTTTGTCGGAAACTTGATATCCCATTGGTTTATAAACGTACGGATAACTCTCAATGACTCAGTCCTCTTCACTCTTCAGTCATCTCAGCTAATAAGTGTGTTATTTTGGGTAGTTTTTGAGAAAGTGATATTGTTTTTTTTTTTTCGTATAAACAAGGTAATCAGTGCCGTGATTTTTCCTCTTTTGCTAAATAAATTCTTATATTAAGCATCTCTTGAAAAAGACCAATCATTAAGATATCTATTATCTACCATGCCTAACCCATCGTTAAGATATATCTACCATGCCTAACCCTACTCCTTATGACCTCAATATCACTTTAGTACTGCTGATATAAAGTTACTAGAAGTGTTACCATTCTCAAACAAAAAAAGAAGAAGTTAGAAGTGTATGTACCATTCTAATTTCTAATTATAGACTCCAATCCTATTTTTGGACCATGACATTGGCAAAAGGGAAAGTGTTATTAAAATTTGTTTAATTTGGAGAGTTTGGCTCTGAAAAAAAGAGAAAAATATTGCAAAATGGTCCACACTTCTAGATTAAAATAGCAAATAAACTTCTATCCTCAAAAAAAAAAAAAAGCAAATAAAATCCTCATCAGTTCTCAGTCTCTCACCTCCTCGGTCATAGACTCATAGGACAAAATTATTACTCTGATTTTTTCTAGGAACCGCACAACATTCGGTAACTAGTACCATGAACCATTTCTTCAAGAACCCACACTGGACTCGTCGTCTCACTTACACTTTCAATCGACTTGGTTCTTCATACTTCACGCAGAACCCTCGAGCTTTGACACGCTCTGCTGGTGCTGGGGACTTTGACCAGCCAGAGTCATGGAAATCCATGGAGGGTGTTGTTCAGTGCTCCGCAAATCACGCCCCCTTATCTCCCATAAGCTTCTTGGAGCGAGCAGCCAAAGTGTACAGAGACAGAACCTCACTTGTGTATGGTTCTTTGAAGTATACTTGGAGTGAGACTCACCTACGTTGCCTCAAGTTAGCTTCTGCTTTGACCCACCTCGGAATTTCCTCCGGTGATGTGGTAAGTTGATCCATTTGACTCTCTTTCCATATATATTCTCTGCTCCTTTAATATTCCACCGGAATTTGAGTGGGGCGATTGAACCAGTTCTTTTATTTCGTGATTCACCAGAGAAGGCCATTTATGGTATACTATACATCTATCTCCATCTTGGTTACTTGACTTTTTCCACGATAGGCTTAGTTTTTATTGGTGTAAAATTGCTAGGCTTTGTTTTCCTCCAAGTCCGATCAAAGGTGTTGATTGTAGCAGTAATGATCTTTTTTTTTTTTCTTTTCCTGATAATAGAGGATGTCATCATTGGTTTTGTAGTAGAAAGACATGATAATTTAATTTAGTTGGAAATGGTATTCCAAGTCTTCAAAAGACCAGAAAACAAAATCAGTTCATAAAAGAAAAGAACGAATAAAGAACAGAACCTTTTGTTAATTGGACGTCTGTGGCTAAAGTTTTCTCTATTCTTTCAGATTATCTCTACCAGCCTAAATGTCCTGATTTGCGTGTTCATAGTTTTTCTCTTATTGGTTTTGCTACTCACCTGGGGTTATAGAACTTCTCTGTCAGGTAGCAACCTTCGCTCCTAATGTTCCTGCAATGTACGAGCTGCATTTTGCAGTACCAATGGCCGGAGCAGTTCTCTGCACGCTTAATACACGCCATGATTCGAATATGGTTTCGAACCTACTGCAACATTCAGAGGCCAAGATTCTATTCGTGGACTATCAGTTACTTGACATTGCTAGCAAAGCACTTGCTCTTCTTGAGCAGACAAAAAGAAAATCTCCTGTCTTGGTCTTAATTTCTGAAGCAGATGATTCTATCAATGGCCTTCACTCAAATTTTTATGAATATGAAAGCCTATTGGGAAGTGGACATGAGGGATTTAAGGTTCGGAGACCGACAAGTGAATGGGATCCTGTCAGTGTTAATTATACTTCTGGCACAACATCAAGGCCCAAAGGTGTTGTGTACAATCACAGGGGAGCATATCTCAACACCCTTTCCACACTTTTCCTTCATGGGATTGGTGCCATGCCTGTCTACCTTTGGACTGTGCCCTTGTTTCACTGCAATGGATGGTGCCTCACTTGGGGTATTGCTGCACAGGGTGGCACTAACATATGCCTTAGAAAAGTCACCCCTAAGGGCATCTTTGACAGCATTTCTCAGCACAAAGTGACTCACATGGGAGGGGCACCAACTGTCTTGAACATGATTGTTAATGCACCAGTCAGTGACCAGAAACCCCTTCCACACAAAGTTGAAGTAATGACTGGTGGTGCTCCACCTCCACCACAAATCCTTTTCAAGATGGAAGAGTTGGGTTTTGGGGTATCTCACTTATATGGTCTTACAGAAACTTATGGTCCTGGAACTTCCTGTATCTGGAAACCGGAATGGGATTCATTGCCCCCTGTTGAGAGATCAAAGATGAAATCCCGCCAAGGGATGCATCATGTTGGGTTGGAAGATGTGGACATAAAGGATCCAGTCACCATGGAAAGTGTACCAGCTGATGGAAAAACTATAGGCGAGATAATGTTCAGAGGAAACACTGTAATGAGCGGATATTTCAAAGACTCAAAAGCAACCAAGGAAGCCTTTGAAGGTGGATGGTTTCGATCGGGGGATCTTGCTGTGAAGCATCCTGATGGCTACATAGAAGTAAAGGACCGGTTAAAGGATATCATTATCTCTGGGGGAGAGAATATAAGCACAATTGAAGTTGAAACAATTTTGTACAGTCATCCAGCAATTCTTGAAGCTGCAGTTGTTGCACGGCCGGATAATCACTGGGGACAAACACCTTGTGCATTTGTAAAACTAAAGGAGGGGTTTGATGCCAGCGCTGAAGATATCATTAAGTTTTGTCGTGATCACTTGCCTCATTATATGGCTCCTAAAACAGTCATTTTTGAGGATTTGCCAAGAACCGCAACTGGGAAGTTACAAAAGTTCATTCTAAGAGAAAAAGCCAAGGCCATGGGCAGCCTCTGTTGAAACTTACAACAATGCTTGAAAATGGGACTTACAGCCTCTCTGAAACAACCAACTATGAACTAGTCAAATAAAATCTGAAACCAACAATGCGAACTGTCTAACAGCCTCTGTTAAGAAAGAAGTGTATTATAAACTACAAAGAAGTGAACTGATGCTTTTCCATTAGCAGAATTGTTTTGCCATATATGCCAACTGTATAGTTCAGACAGAAAGATTACAAACTTCCAAGATTACGCCACAGTAAAAAGAGTATAAAGCATAATATTGGTTGTAGGCTAAGTTGTAGCTCATCATGTTGTAGGTTGTGCAGGATATTTGGCCAGATTGAGACGAACAATGTGAGGATAGATTGTGGAACCGCAGTAAAGATGGGTACCAATCTGCACTCCAGCTGTGATCATTGCTAATCCAGGATCATAATAATGAGCAGCTGGTTTTCCTTCCTTGTCCACCACGAATACACCTGCATTCTTTATCAGATTAATAGGGCCAATGTATCTGCTGATGATCCCGGAGGCCTTTCGGATGAAAGGATATGCCAGTGTCAACTCCAAACCAGCTGAAATTTCCTGTTGTCCCATAGCAATATATATTATGGTTTACTTACTCATATAATATTAATCTCAAGATTCTTAAACGTCAAGACTATATACATGTAATGAGTTTAGACCTACCGTAGGTAATCCAATCCAATAATGGCCTTGCACGTAATGGATATTATCAGGCAAACTAGGCAAATTGTCAATAAATTTCTCAATGCGTCCTTCCTTCTCGCCTTGAATGTAATATCTTCTACACCTTCTCCTGCAATAATAACCCAATCAAAACTAATGGACACACAACAATAACGGGGATTCATATTCGCACTCCTCTATTAATATTCCCACTCCAACTTTTCATTGTTTGGTCACTAAATGAGACAAATAACCTTCTTTCAAAATTTACCTTTTTCAAACAATGTATTGAGTTATTACTATGGGTCTAATTTGGCTTGTTTAAGAATACTTTATGTGTATTAATTTCTTAACCTTAAATGCAGTGATATTTATAGTGGCTTTATCTTTCTTCTTTCAGGTTAAGAATTGAGATGAGATTTTGAACACTTCCCAGCTAGCGTTCTCTCAAATTTAACATCAATTTAGTGTTTCCAAGGATCATAAATATGAAATTTTAATTTAGTGGTTCGGTTAAATCTCAAAGATAGACTTTTTATTCAATAAATAGAGATACAAAAGATTTTCTTACTAAAGAATTTTTTTTATTGGATAGTTATTCATTAGGAGTTTTTAGTTTTCCTCTCTATGCTAATAAATTAACTTTATTATGATGCAAATGAAGCTATTAATTTGAATGAATAGAACTTAACAAAATCTTAAAATAAACGGTGCACAAAATACCTAAGATGATTTTTATAAAAACTTGAATTTGTTGTTTTTTCATCTTTGAATGTTTTAGATGAATGAAAATAAAAACTAAATTTGATTGGAGATAAGGCAAAAAATCCTAAAATCTAATATATGGATGATGTAAATAAAAATTGTAGATTTGAGAAATGGAAAGAGGAAAAAAAAAATTATAGAGATGAACAAAATGGGTAGATAGAGAGTTTTTTTTAATAAAAACTCTAACTTTAGAAATAAAAAATGAAAAGAATATTTTACCATAAAGAAATTTAATTTTTTCCACCTCTAAGATTTTAGCGATCTTGTTATGTTTTATGGTAAAGATTCTAAGTCTAGAATTAATAAATAAAAAAGAAAAGATGATGTAGTGAGTTAATAAAATTATTCAATAAGAAAATGCTAGATATGTTTGCAAAATTTTCTAATAAGAAACGTTTTGTATATGTAACATCTCTGATTTTTATTGAATTTTATATTGTTATTGATAATTTGATATTGACAAAGGAGATGTGAGTGTAGGAGAGAGAGAATAAAGGAGGAAGAGAGAGAACAAAAGGAAAAAAGAGATAATAAAAGTGAAAGAAAGAGAATAAAAGGGGAAGAGAGATAATAAAAGTGGAGGAGAGAGAACTAACGGAAAGGAGATTATACTGAGAAGAAAAGACAAAACAATTAAAGAGAGATGAGAAAAAGATTTGGAAACGTATTGAAACATTTATAAAGGTTGATTGTATCATTTGATAACCAAATAATCAAAAGGTGGAGTGCGAATATTGATTGAAGGAGTGTAAATATGGATTCCCAACAATAACAGGTGAAGAAGTAGGAAACAATAAACAAACATACATGGTGGTTTCACAGAAGACCACGTAGTCTTGATTCGGTGAGACTGCAAGCCCATTAGGAAAATAGAGGTCACGGGCCAATACCTTGGTCTGCCTGGTGACTGGATCGTAGCTCAATAACCTACCATTGGGCCTGCCCTCCAGAAAATCCAAATGGGTTTCCTGCAAGTTGTATTTGTAGGAAGCATCGGTGAAATAAATGGTGCCATCGTCTGCTATGCTTACACCATCTGCGAGGTTGAACTTTTGACCCTCGGCTTCATCCGTAAGCAGCTCAACTTCACCATCATCAGTTCCTACCCTGAGTAGCCCCTGTTACACATCTTAGGATTATCTAGTTAGCTCGACAAGATGAAGTAAAGGCATTCCTAAAAGTAACCATTTCAAGTTTATTTTTCATTAAAGGGAGCATAAATCCAGTTATGATCAAAGAAACTCACATACACAAAAAAAAAAAAGGGGAAAAAAGCACGAACCTTGTAAGCGTCAGCCACAATAACTTCACCGTGGTGACCCAGAACGATCCCAAGCGGTCTGCCTCCAGTGTTAACCCAGCTCTCCACAACCGAGTCAACAACCGACTCGTTGTGCGTGACTCGCTTTATCCACCCATCACCACAAGTGGCATAAATGAGTCCGGACTTGGCGTCGTATGCAATATCCTCTGGACCCTTCAACTTCCCCGCACCCACATATTCCGAACCTTGGAGCATGCGACCATTCTTGCTCGGGGCAGTCAACGGGGGCTGAGTCAACTCGTGGATGGGCAAGGGAGCTGGGTGGGAGGGGTCGAGTTGGTAA
Organism: Turnera subulata; assembly: GCA_028386065.3. Classification (NCBI taxonomy): domain Eukaryota; kingdom Viridiplantae; phylum Streptophyta; class Magnoliopsida; order Malpighiales; family Passifloraceae; genus Turnera; species Turnera subulata. The sequence continues at coordinate 33,739 of JAKUCV010001568.1, read as the reverse complement.
ACAAGTGCAGCAACCAAGACCGGAGCCAAAAGAACTGAGGAGAGTAAGGGCCAGGAGCTCCTCCTCCTCACTGGAGTGGGAGATGTGTTTGTCGTCGAAGCAACCGAGGCTGTGTTTGACTCTGCCATGACTCGGTCTTGTATTAATTAGTACAGCATTACACTTTTACAATAACTCAGTGAGTGAGGAGAGTTGTAGAGTGAGCGCTGGACTATTGGGTTCTGAATTTTGGAACCTTTTAAAGTTACTCCCTCTAATCCACAATAGATGACGTTTAAGGTATTTGGACTCCCATTAAGGGAAGCATTAAATAGATATATTTTCATTAAATTTTGATATTTAAATTACTAATCTATCCTTTTTATTCTCCCAAGAAATAAAAGCATGGGTAAATAAGGAAATAGTTAGGAAGTAGTTGGTTAATTAAATATGGGTAAATATGGAAAAAAAAATTAATGCTTGCTAAACGTCATATATTCTGAAACAAAATTAAAAGTCTTAAGCGTCATCTATTGTGGATCAGAGGGAGTAGTTTTGTGGACAGGGCTAAAGATACTTTTGGGCCACGGTAGGTGGGCCACTACCGGTAATTGTGTGGGCCTGCAGTATAATAAAGGATTTTTACAAATGGGACAGAGGGGATACTATTTAATATAAAATAAATAATAATATTTGATACAATCATATCAATGAATATTAAATATTAATCTCGTTCAATTCAAATTACTTTGTAAGAGTTAAATTTAAACTAATAGTGATAATATATCATTAAATATATTACATTATTATTAATTTCAAAATATTTAATACACATCAGACTGGTTAAGTGGTTATAGTATTTATTTTGTACTCTTTAGATATTAAATTTTCCATTTGATTTACAAAGAGATACGGGGACTCAAGGTTGGAATTGGAAGAACCCGAAACCTCCATAGTTCTATCTACAATTGCAGAGCCAATTGAGCTACACTTACTCTTTCAATATGAATTTATAAGACTAGTATTTTGAAAGAACAAAAAACTAATATAGGCAACCATTCAAAATGTTGGCTCAAAAAAGCGATTAGGATCCTTCTATAGCGCATAAAATGTCACCAGGAGAACGATTTAAAAATGACAAACCAAAAAAAGGCCATGAAAGCATCCTCGAACCATAATTAACACTTTCGTCCAAATTAAAAAAAGAAAAGAAAAATAGGATGTCCAGACAACCCAATAGAAACTCTTAAGATTATGCCATTTGGGAGAAGCATATGTAGTATATATACATCATTTAGCTAGGGTGGTGCTCATGTGGTGGCATGTACTACTACTGCAGGATACTTGGCCAAATTGAGACGAAGGATGTGAGGATAGATGGTGGAACCGCAGTAGAGATGGTTACCAATCTGAACTCCACTTGTGATCATTACCAAACCAGGGTCACCGTACTGAGCAGCTGGTCTTCCTTCCATGTCCACCACGAAGACACCCGCATTCTTCCCAATATTCAGTATACTAACGTACCTACTCAGGACTCCTACGGCCTTTCTTATGATGGGATATGACAGAGCTAAATCCAAAGTAGTTGTCACTACCTGTGTCATCACAATAAAGAAATATATATGGTCTAATGCATCTTTTTAATTAATTAACTCACAATTGTTAGATTAAGATTAACAAATATCATCACCAAATGTTTAATTTAATTACCGTGGGGAATCCAATCCAATAGTGGCCTTGTGAATAATGGATGTTATCAGGCATCCCAGGCAAATTGTCAAGAAACTTTTCAATGCGTCCCTTTTTGTCTCCTTGGATGTAATATTTTTTGCACCTTCTCCTGCAATGCAACCAACTAGCTAGTTCTTTTTTGCCCTATCAGAGTATAAATCAAATGGATGGACCGTATACGTACATGGCACTTTCACAGAACACAACATAGTCTTGTTGTGGTGAGACTGCAACCCCATTGGCAAAGTAGAGGTCACGGGCCAATACTTTGGTCTGCTTGGTCACTGGGTCATAGCTCAAGAACCTACCATGGGGCCTGCCCCCCAGAATATCCCATCGGTCCTCCTCCAGGTTGTATTTATATGAAGCGTCTGTGAAATAAATGGTGCCATCGTCGGCTATATCTACACCATCTGCGAGCTTGAATTTTTGACCCTCAGCTTCATCCGTGAGCAGCTCCACTGCACCATCAGCACTTATGCGAAGTAGGCCCTGTTAATTAAGATCCGGGCAATGTAAATAAAATTGCTAGATTTTGGAGTTCCATACGTTGCTAAAGAAAGTCAACAAACTCATCTCGATCCTCTATATATATTTGCATGGACTGTGCAGATGATGGTGATAGACGTTGCATTTTTCTTTATTGTCAATTTGTGATACAGGATTTGTTAAAGACTTGTCAAATATATTTATAGTACTTCACAATCCACATCAAAGAATATTAAAGAGTTATTGTTGCCGGTTGAAATTTGGGACCGCAACGCCTGACTTGTTCCAACGTCCAATTAGATGAGTTTTCTATTCTTCCAAGAAAAAAAAAAGATTGAGTTCATGGAATACTGAGTCGTCTCAAATCTGAAAAAAAAAAAAATCTTGGTTTGGGAGTTCAGCTTTGTATGAATTTGCAGATTTGTGGTTCAGTTGCTATTCCAAGAAGATTATATAGGTAATTCTCAATATATATATATATACGTAACATTGAAATACACTCAATGATATAATTGAAATGTTTTGTCAAAAAAAAAAAAAACAAATAATTGAAACGGAATATTAACATCTAACCATACATGAAGTTTGAAGTATCCGTTCAAAATAAAAAATAAACGAACAAGGAAGTATGTTATCCTCGTTTTAGTTACTAGAAAGGATACAATTATAGTTGAGATTTAAGAGTTAATAAGAAGACAAAAAAAATCAGAGAGCTGAAGAAGAGAAAAACAAGAAATGCGCCGAACCTTGTGAGCATCAGCGACAACAACTTCCCCATTGTTACCCACAACGAGTCCAAGGGGTCTTCCACCGGTGTTGACCCAGCTCTCCACGACCGAGTCAGCGACCGACTCATTCACCGTGACTCGCTTGATCCACCCATCAGCGCAGGTGGTGTAAATGAGTCCGGACCGGGGGTCATATGCAATATCTTCCGGCCCCTTCAGCTCTCCCGCACCCAAATATTCTGATCCTTGGAGAATGCGGTCGTGCTTCGTCGGAGCAGTCAACGGAGGGTGAGTCAACTCGTGGAGGGGCAGGGGAGCTGGGTCGAAGGAGTCGAGTTGGTAAACGAGTACGGCTAGTAGTACTGGAGCCAGCAGAATCACAACAGTGAAGAAGGACCATGAACTCCTCCCTGATGAGGTTGATGTCTTGGTTGGAGACACTGAGGATGTGTTTGACTCTGGCATGACTCTGTCTAAGGAAAAGATGTTGGCAGAGACAAGCTAGCTACGAGAGTTTGGTTTATAGATCTTGGGATTCTTTAAAAATCATTTCAAGGTTACAAAATACAACTTCATTTTTCTAGCCTAACTGTAAAATCCAGACATGATTTCTTACTTTGGAACAAGTAAGATGTACCTTTCTTTTCCTTTTTAACGCAGACAGGAAGTAGAAAATAGCAATCAACCACCAACCCTATACATCTAAAATAAAAGGGCTGTATTATAATATCAAATCTGTCCAGCAAATCTAAACAATGTGTTTGTCTTTAGTGCAAGGGTGATATTCGCATGTTGATTGTTGATGTGATGGTTTGTGAATTAACAATACTGCAAAACATTTACAAAAGCCGCCTGTGTGTCTCATTATCCTCCACTAATACATCAGTAATCCTAACAGGAGTAATTGTTAAGTTAAAACATCTGTTGGGAACTAATAATGAAGCCAAAAAAAAAAAAAATAGCGGCTTTGTTGGCCTCCCTATGTACAAAAGAGAGGGAGGGACCAATAGTCATGAGAATTTAATAGATTCCTAACATCTGGTTATTTTGAACTAAGCAATTGACATTTCTCTAGTGTTTTTGTGGGAGATTTTTCCCTATGTGTGCTTTACATTCATACACGTAGGAATGGCTCCAACATGGGAAGTCGAAAGGATATCCCAAGAAGGGCGAAGGCAGCTGCGGATTGGATAGCCAAGAGACTCAGTAGTTTACAAAATGATCTCTTGTATTCCCTCAGTTCCATTTTAATTGTGAATTTAAGAAAAATAAATCTGTTCCAAATAATTATTAGTTTAAAGAGTCTAATGACATGAAATGATATTTTTCCTATATTTTTTTCTTTATCTTATTTACGATTACATCTATTTCACATAGTATTTCAATTAAAATTAAAATATGAATATAGGCTATTAATTATGTAGACCCTTTATAATCCTAAGGCAATGTTTTAAAAAAATATAATCCTAGTTAAGACTGCGTCTTGGTATTTAATGACGCAAAAATAAAGTACATTTTGTGAGATCATCATTACTTCTTTAGTATACTGAATGTCAGCTTCATGCTTTAAAGTTTAAAAAGAAATCTAACTTATGCTCCCCATCGATTAAAAAAAATCCTACTTATGCTTACATTTCCCATAGTTTCAACCCATATGTAGATTTATTCATGATTACAAAGTTACAAAAATTAGAACTTGTAGACCAACGGAGGCGCGATATATATTAATTAATAGCTCTGGTGGTTTTCGTGTGCCTGATGCTTGGTCAGATTGAGACGAAGAATGTAGGGGTAGATGACAGAACCCAAGTACAAATGATTTCCAATCTTAACTCCAGAAGAAATCAGTACTAATCCAGGATCAAAGTAATGGGCTGCCGGTTTTCCTTCCATGTCCACTATGAAAACTCCTCCATTCTTTGCCATAGTTATTGGACCCATGAACCTCGACATGATTGCTATTGTTTTCCGGATGAAAGGATGCTTGAGAATCAAATCCCAAGAAGTTGTAAGTTCCTGTTGTCATATAGTATATTATTGGTTCAGCAAACAAATTATGGTGTAAACAATTGCCACATTAGTAAATAGAGTTCATGATCATCATGAATGTATAAAGGTATTCATCAAATGAATCAGAAAGATTGGGTGAGTGATCTAAAGTTTTTGTCTGCTGAAAAGAAGGGAATGTTATTTTTCTCCCCATCCGGTATCCGGAGCTTTGTCCTGACCAATCCGGATTCGACCCGAGTCACGCACCTAGGGATGTGAGTCTCCCAAAGATAAACCAAAAACTAAAAAGAAAAATGGGAGAAAATTATATAGATATATATATTACCGTGGAGAATGCAATCCAATAGTGTCCTTCTGCATAGCGGATGTTATCAGGCAGGCCAGGCAACTCAACAAATTTTTCAATGCTCCCCTTCTTTTCGCCTCTAATGTAATATCTTCTACATCTTCTCCTGGAAAAGTAATCAGTTTGGACAAATCAAAATCAGGCCAATCATATATATAATTATCGTACTAAGGCCAAAAATATCCTAGCTAGCCACCTACATTGGGGTTTCACAGAAGACAACATAATCCTGATCCGGCGAGACTGCAACCCCATTAGGAAAGTAAAGGTCCCGAGCCAATACTGTGGTCTGCTTGGTAATTGGATCATAGCTCAAGAACCGACCATAGGGCTTGCCCTCTAGAATGTCCCCCATGAAGTTGTGGAAGTCGTATTTGTAGGAAGCATCTGTGAAATAGATGGTGCCATCGTCTGCTATGTCTACACCATCTGTGAAGTTGAATCCTAGACCCTCAGCTTCATTTGTAAGCACATCCACCTCACCAACATCACTAATCCGCAGTAGTCCCTGTTTTTAATTATATGCAAAGAAAGCACTTCTATAATTTATCTGGTAATCAACTAATTGTTTAATACATAAAAACTTTCTTATGTGACAGTATGCATCATTGACAAACCTTATTATACTATTAAAAACAAAACTTATAATTCTATTAAATTATATCAAAATTTCTTACATGAAAAAATACGCACCATAATAATTTTATTCTAATTTCAACTTAGAATAAAAACTTAGTTATTTTCTTAGACATAAATCTTAACAATAAAATGTATTAAAATTATATAAAAGACCTAAAATAATAAAATTTTACTTTTAAGGAATTTAATTAATTAGAATGAATAATCAGTAATCATAGCAATTAAGGTAAGTTGATTGAAACCTTATAAGCATCGGCTACAATAACTTCTCCATGGTGTCCCAAGACAAGCCCCAGGGGTCTCCCTCCAGTGTGGACCCAGTTCTCCACGACCGAGTCAGTAACCGAGTCATTCACCGTGACTCGTTTTATCCACCCATCTGCACAAGTGGTGTAAATGAGACCCGACCCGGTATCAAACGCAATATCTTCCGGCGCCAGCAGGTTCCCTGCACCCACATACTCGGCTCCTTGGAGCACGCGGCCGTTCTTCCTCGGGGCGGCCAGCGGTGGCTGAGTCAACTCGTGGAGGGGCAAGGGAGCTGGGTCGAAGGAGTCGAGTTGGTAGACGAGCATAGCTGCTAGTACAGGAGCTAGAACGGCGGCGAAGAAGGGCCATGGTGTCGTCCACTTAGTGGGTGGAAGAGTGTAGTCAGTTGTGGCCGGTTGAGTTGTGGTTGGTTTTGACTCGGCCATGCCTCGTCTCTAACAAGAGATTCGTCCTTTTTCCAGGTAACGTATAATAATAGTGAAGTGATGATGATATGTATATATATATTTATGGCATTTTCGTTTCGTGTGTTGATGACGGTATAATTATTGTGCCATCTAAATCTACACAGGAGTTGCTGACTTTTCTGCAAGCCGCCACGTGTTGTGACACAAGAATAGATAGATGGGTCACAGCCCACATGAAATGGAACTAGATTGGAGACATGTAGCCCATGATGATTCAGTTAACAACGAGCAAAAGCCCATTGGGGAAGTAGAGGTCAGGGCCCAACACCTTGGTTTGTCTGGTTATTGGGCCCAAAGCTCATTCCCAACCATGGGGCTTACCCTCCCAACAAGCCCCATAAAAGTTCGTGGAAGCCGTTGCACATGAAGAGGACCAATCTATTGGACTTGCAATAAAATTTACAATCTCTACATGCTGCGGGCACAGGCGAGCAGAGGCATTGAACATCGACTTCAATGGATCCATGAATGTGATATCATAATGGAACTCATATCGACATATCCTGCATAATGTGAACACTGGTATAAGTCCTGTATCAACATTAGAAAACCAACTTACAATATTATGTCTCCAGTCTGCACCACATAGGCTGACCAAATACCCTCCATTTCCAGAGAAAGTCCGTTTGGTACAACAGAAAGTCTTGTACTTGGAAAAGTAGCCGGCAACTTGAGTTGGAAAAAATTACAAACAACTTAAAGATATGGGTCTAGAGTTCGTATTTGTTACTTCAGGAAAAAAAAAAAAAACTAATGATGAAGGCAACAAGTTAATATGACTTCAAATTTTAAATGAGTAGGTATATCAACTCCTATAAGCTGCAGCTTGGGTACCATTACATTGTGAAATGTCCTTGATTGATCATAGTTCCTAGCGTCATTATACACTAGAAAAATGTTTATTCCACTAGAATATAGAAAATAAAATCCTTATTATTGGAATGACAATTTTCAAAGTGAGATCAAAATCTCCTTGATGCATAAGCAAACCTTCAAGAATTGGCGGGAGTATCCATGGCATTGATCTTCTCTCTGAGAACAAACTTCCTCGCCTTTCCTGAGAAATTGAGTGGCAAATCCCCAAAGGTTACACTCTTTGGAATCATATGGCTTGGCAGTTGATTTCCACAGAACTGAATAATCTCTTCAGCACTAGCACTGCACCCGTCTTTCAACTTCACAAATGCACAAGGCACCTCCTTCAAAACAGCGTCATGTTTTCCAACAACAGCAGCCTCTGAAACCTTCGGGTGGCTTAACAAGACGGCTTCCACCTCCAGCGAGCTTATAGTCTCTTCCCCGGATAAGATTACATCTTGTGCACGATCCTTCAGTTGTATGCAACCATTTGGGTGTGTCACGCCAAGGTCCTTCGTGTGATACCATCCATCTCTGAAAGCTTCTTGTGTAGCTTTCGGATTCTTAAAGTACCCTGACATCAAAGTATTGCTCCTAAACATCACTTCACCGATTGTTTTGCCATCATGTGGTACACTCTCAATGGTATTTGGAACTTTCACATCAATCCCTTCAATTAGAACGTTGTGCAGCCCTTCACGCCAATTTATCATTTCCTCATCGGGAAATGTGGAATCTGATTCGGGTTTTGCTTGCCAAACAACTGCAGGCCCTAGGGCTTCTGTCATTCCATAACCTTGTACTACATTAAATCCCAACTCTTCAACCTTCTTCATAATCTCTGAATGAGGCAATGCACTAGCTACATTTAAAGTAACCTTGTTTGGAAGTGGCCTTTGGCTACTGACAGGTGATTCTGCAATAATGTTCAAAATAGCTGGTGCACTACACAAGTGAGTTATCCTGTGAAACAAAACCGAATCGAATATAAGTTCTGCTGTAACACTTCTTAGGCAGATATTAGCAGCACCAAGAGCAGCCATTGCCCAGGTGAGGCACCACCCGTTGCAACGAAACATGTCTAATGTCCACAGAAACACAGGCATTTGTCTCATGTCAAATCGGAATATTGCTGCCAGTGAATTAAGGTAGGCAGCTCTATGGCTGTACACCACACCTTTAGGATTCCCTGTCGAACCTGAAGTGTAATTCACAGAAATTGGATCGCATTCGTTGATGGGTCTCACTATCTCAAAGTCAGCTTTTCCCATTGCAAGAACATCGTCATAATCCATGACGTTTTTGTGATTGCTGCCAATGGACGAAGTTGGTTTGTCATAATCGGGTATTGAAACAACTTGGACAACTTTCTTGCCAGGTCTTAAGGATATTTGAGCTAGGGTCTTGAGCACAATATCCAGGTACTGGTAGTCCACAAAAATGAACTTGGGTTCCAGTTGTTGTAGCACCAGGGCTAAAGTATCAACATCAAAACGAGTGTTTAATGCCGAAATCACTGCACCAGCCATTGGAACTGCGAAATGCAGCTCGTATAGTGCTGGGATGTTGGGGGCCAAAGCTGCAACCTTCATATAAAAGCCAAAACAAAGAAATAGAAAAGTGAAATAAGAACTAAATATGATCGATATTGAATTTTGAAATATTTTAGAGAGTCAATTATATAGACAAATCTACTAATATGATTATAGTCCAAGTGGCCAAATAAAGAAATTGGAAAACAAATAGCATATATAGAATGACCAAAACTTAACAGTCATTGCTATATCTCAAATCTCTTCTTCACCTAATTCATAGTTGACCTGGATTGTGACTTTGGCAAGTTTCATGTTTCGTGCCTGAAGTTCCACTCTGTCGTTAATTGAACATCATTTGTTTTAGGTGAAATGGAGGTCGTGCATCACACACGAGTCGTCATCTATATATGTCACCATACTCGAATTTCTGTTGAGATTCATCCAGCTAACACCATACAATTGCCATCCTATATGTGCTAGCCTAGCTAGTTTAAAAGAATAAAGGAAAAATAACTCAACGATCAAGATATTCTAATGCCACCAGTACGTGAATAACGTTTAATTTTCATTGATATTCCATCTCTGGAAAATTATAATTAGATTGACGAGTCACTGCCCACATTAACAAATCTGTAAACTATAAATGGAAATACTATGTATGGTGTATCATTATCAATTACTAATCAATTTTCTTCACTAGTTTTTTACACAAGTAGCTAGCAATGCATTTATTTCTTATTCATCACTAGGCTAAAAGTATTTCATTAGCTAGTTTCACTGGTAATCTTTCTACTTAAACTTGAACTTCTTCCTCATATATGTTTGTATATATCAATTACTGCGATAGTAGAATGAAGTGGATATGCAGCTAAGGTTTTCAGTTTTGCGTACAGAATACAAATAGAACTAAATTAAGACTCCAAATCAAAATTCAACAGTGAACAACGACCCAAACATGAAATACTTAATGCTCTTATTGTAAGTTAACATTCTGAATATTCGGATGAGATATCTTATTATAATTAGAAGCAGATGTTATTAATCTTCTTGGATAGACCTTAAGTAATTTAGAGAAGAAATATATGTAACAAGAGACTTTGAAAGAAGCTATAGACCAAAAAAAAACCTCATGCAACTGATCATAATTACGGTAATACGCTATAATTAAGTTCAGTTTTAACACTTGAATGTAGGGAATCATATATATGTACAAGAAAACTAGTGAAATAAGAGCCAAATTAGTTTAACCCCCTGAGAACATGTGTATTATCCTTCTCATGAAAAACGATTATAAGGAATCAACCTTCTTATTAGGAGCATGCAAAGATACTATATATTCTTCTTGGATAAACCATAAGTAATTTGGAGAAGCAATATATGTAACAGAGTCTTGACTAAAAAAAACCTGATGCAACTGATCATAATTACGGTAATACGGTAGTGTTAAGTTCATTTTTAACACTTGGTGAATGCTGGGAATCATAAGTACAAGAAAAGTAGTGAAATAATTAGAGCCAAATTAGCTGATTAACTTACGATATCACCCGGTGTGGTCCCCAACTGAGCAAGAGCTGAAGCAACCTTGAGGCATCTTTGATATGTTTCACTCCAAGAAAACCTTTTAGTACCGTAGAGAATGGAAGTCTTGTCCCTGTGAACAGAGGCTGCTCGTTCTAGGAAGCTTATTGGTGACAAAGGTACGTAATTCGCAGAACAGCGAACCAACCCCAACTCCATTGCTTACGTTATATGTCAGTTGATCAAATCTCTTGCTGTTCGATAGCGAAAGAAGTGAAAGCAATTTCGTTGGAGGACTTTCTATTGTATGAATTATGATGGCTTCATGCCATTTACTCCCTCTAGAAGGCAAGTCCGTATTCCTCCCATTGGTGGTTGGATTTATAATTGAGTTTCTTCCCTGCTATTTTGATAATTGAGTTGACCCGGTGAGGTTATTTATTGCTGGTCTTTGTTTTCAATTTTACTAATTTTATCCGGTGATGGGAGCAAAATTAATTAATTATAGATTATGAAAATGTTATCCCCTGTTGAATCTAGTTACTTTGGGCTAGATGAACGATGTTGCGCATTCTTAAGCCAGATTTTGATTGGAACTGATATGGGCTAGAGACCATGATATCAGTCCGTGTCTCCTTTGCGGTTTTGCCTAAAATGAGGGACTAGATATGCCTTATAACCTAGAGACTACGGAATATCTAAATTATGGCTACTCCTAATAGAAGTAATTAAAGTAAAGACCAAAAGCAATAAAATAATAAGGGCAAGGAAAGATAAATCGTAGAATAAAGATATTGTAAAGTAAATGATAAAAGTTACAACCAAAAAAAAGTAAAGGATAAAAGAGATAAAGGTATGGGGAATGTGTATTGTGTGTTATGTGGTGTGTCAATTTCTAGCTAAGGTCCATTAGCCTAGTCCAGTCTGTATTGGCGGCACAAACAATCACCCCCAGATATCCTTTTATTATTCCGCATAAGAGGAATGAAGGGATATTTCACTTGTAACGGTGCACATTACATACCGTCTCTTCTAGTTCCACCTCAAGTCAACAGGTTATTTTCCAAAGGCCTCTCGCGTGCTCTTAACCCTGGCAAAGACGCTTTAATTTGGAGAAATCAAAAGCTGCAAGCATTTATCACAAAGATCATAAAGACTCCATGAAACGAATCGGCAAAAACAAATTAATTCCTAGCATAGATGTGTATAAATTCTCAGTTCCGCACACACTACTTCTGCAGACTTATGCATAAAACTTGAAAGTCCAACAAAAATGAATACTTTCTCGCTCAAATGGACTTGTAGTTCATCGGCACTCTTGTGTCAAAAATACAAAAGGGATGAGATTTCGGGTTCGAATCTGGCAAAAAAAACAACTCTCTCTGCCTAGGTTGCATACATATCTTATTGCTAGTCTTTGGTTTCAAATTTTCTAATTTTATCGCGGTGGATGAGTGCAATAATTATAGATTATAAAATGGAAATATTTTTTTGTTAATGAAAAAAGGTTTTATATCTATGACTATTGTATAAATTGATCTTCTTTAAGTCATCTTTCCAATGCCGGTTCAAAGTAGGCCATACATCACTCAAAGCTTATAATAACCCATAAAGATTGTTTATGGTGAGACAATTGGTGAGATATTTCTCAGCATTGTGGGGATATTTGAACAACCCTTCAAGGTTTGGAAATTTTGATGCATTTGAACAGATTCACATGATACACGTTTGGAGATAGTCCGTTTCTCAATTCACAGGATACATTTTGAGATACTACTTGATTCTAGAAATAAGTACTAAAACAACCTATCTTTCCTACGAATACTATTAATTGGTAAAGAAAATAACTGTACTATTTGTTTCGTCGCCTTTATATATTTATCCTTTCACATAGCTGTAGTATTGATTTTGTTCCAATTATATACCTCCATCACTAATTTTATTAATTGAAGTAGTTGGTGCCAAATGACGTCGTTTTTTTTTTGTTGTGAAACATGTTAAAAAATTTGCAACGTGCCATGGCTTAAACGGCATCGTAAGTATGCAAAATGGTCAAGTACAAATATATAAAACACCGAACAAATCAAATACTACACACAAATCCCGTTCAGGAACCCTTCTTTTAGTTATGAACCAAGCTTATACGGTAAGCTTGCAGTTTATATCACACTATTGTCTTCCTTAGTAAGCTCGTATTCATACCTTCCAGTAAGAAAATAAATGCCAGCCCTTTTCAATAATGTAGTAACAATTGGAAGTTCTCAAAAAACAAAGGTTGTCGCTGGTCCATTTATACTGCTAAAACGGGTGACTTGAGTTGATCCTTTTGTATTCTGAAACATACTGTTATCTTCGTATTGAATAGTTTGTTGCTGGTCCATTTATACTGCTAAAAAAGGGTGACTTGACCCTTTTGTATTCTGAAAGTAACTTTGTTGTACATATTGTGATCTTTGCATTGAATGCACAATTCACGTTTACAATCGTCAATTCTCCAAAGTTTAATAGATGAAACTATTCCACAAATGAAATTACATTTTTTTTATATGAAACAGTTGTATTATTAACAATAAATCAAATCCAAATATTTAGTTATTTACAAATGAAATTACGTTATATTGTGTACTTTGCAATCATCATTGATTTCGTTATCTTGTACTATTACGATTACGATTCTCACTAACATCATAATTAATTAGTGATTCTTTTAGCTTTTTCATTTCCAACGCGAACCGCAAAAAAAGAAAAAGGTAATAACTCCGTGTTTCATAAGAATACGACTGCACTAGGGGGAGAATGACAAGAAAAAGTTAATGTCTCATCTTCTCTTAAATCTTTTTGTCTTTTTAAATGGTCAATAACCTTATCATCTGATCGTAATCATCCTATACACATCAGCACTTAATAGACTTCTGAATTTTTTCAGTAGGCGCAGAACTTTCCAAAAACATTTTGGTACGATCGATATCTTAATCAGCTAATCAAGACAAATAACAAAAGTATATCCCAACTACGTCATTCCAGGAATCTGCTAATGGGTTGTCGCCGTGAGCCAAATCGGTGAGTGGGGTGTTAAATTTATTCTGCCTAAGCTGACGAGATCGCCAATACCTTGCAAAAAAGGTAGGACTCTCTTTTGGCTGGTTTTCCATCTCGTATCCCGAGTTCGGTTGTGGCCGGTAAATTTTCTAATAGAAATTTTTGGCATAAAAGAGAATTCGTACCCGAAACTTGCTTAAATGGAACCAAATCGTTTACGACTTACCAACTCTACATTGGTAAAGGCTGGAAAATTCTAGTAGCACAATCCAATACCTTTAAAGAGAACTATAACGGGATGAACAATAATACCATAGTACTGAATTATCGTAAGTGTTGTACAAAGTACAAACAGAGCCCGAAAGCAATGTGTGTTTATGTGATGATTCAGTATTATTTATCACAAAACATACATTACTTGAGTAGATCGATCTATGTATAGTCCCTCTCCCAAATTAATGATGCATGCATAAGCATAGCTATTTAATGGTGGGCTCGAGTCTGACCCACCATTTACTTAAGACGACTTCGCAATTAATATTCACGTTGACGTATAGAAATAAAATAGTTTTATTATATACTCCTAAGATACGTATATTGTAGTGCAAGCCAAGTTACCCCGCAATAGCCCACAGGCCTCCACTGTTTTTTTGGCTTCTAATGTGTATCGAGTAATCCAGACGGCAAACACAAACGTTTAAACTAGAGTACTTTTTCCCGGTGGTGCTATGACTATCCCCACGATCTCTGTGTTTTCCAACAAAGAGCAGCACATTTGATTAGCATTATTGCACTCTCAAAAAGATATAGTAAGACGTACGTATGATCTTGAACGAAGCTTGCACTAAGTGGGATTTCTTCGAAGGTTCCAGGTACGTATGTTACTCTCTCTGTCTTTCCCAATTTGCCGTTTAAGGTTTCTTAACTTGCTTGTATTGTATTGCATTCCTCACTTGATGCTTTATTGCCTTACTTGCATTCTGAAGTAATGAGCGTCGCTAATTTACGCGCCTTAACCCAAAAAAAAAATAAAATATCACAAACAAACAAAGAATCTTAAAGGATAACAATACCATTAGATTAAATTATCTTTCTTGAAAATTATTTACTAAATTGTCGACTAACATGACAGGAATATTATTTGAAAATTAAAACAATTAATATCACCTAGCAATTCTGAAGAGATAATTAATTATCTAGAAATAAACTACAATTACTAAAACTCCTAAAACGTCAACCAAAAAACCGGAGAGAGTTTATGATTGGAATAAAGTCAATTACAAAAGCATAAAATTGAAATAAATTTTCCCCACGAAATATCTTGTTCGAAGGATGAGTTTGGAGGCAGGCCTGATGTCTATGTGAAAATTTCATTTGTTTAATTGTTTTCCTTTCCATACGATCAAAAAAATATTGTTTTCTTATTCATTTGTGGGCTTAATTGGCTTTGCGCTATATTTCGTGGATCTCTTGAGAAGTCTATTTTTATCTTGAGCTTTTTACTTTTGAACCGGAGATGATCAAGTCTATTTTTGGAAAAGCGCTGTATGAATGGACCTTCGGCCTTCTTGGGCTCAATTCTGTCATGCCGTATTAACGATTTGGGCCAGGTTTTCGTTAGCATAAAAAGATGCTGAACGTGCAATTAGAGGTCTGATCCAGATTCTTAATTCTTTTTTTTTTCGTTTAGTTCCTTCCAGTATACTACATTAACTAATCTTTCCACCCTTTTGAGGTGATATCACAAATCAACAATACAATACGATTCCTATACACCCTTCTACTCAAATCTTAAGACGTTGAGGTTTAATCCAGTTTTTCTCCAGTAGTTTGTTTGACGAAGGATTCGTCTATTTTTCTTTTTATATATATATATATATATATATATATATATATATATATATATATTTTTCTCGCAATGACCAATGACCAATTCTCAAATCAAAAGGGAGACAGATCCAATAAAATCAAAAGATAAGGAAAGGAAAAGTTTGACCAAGGACTGGAGGCTCAATCATCCTCTACCATATGAATTCCCTACTATAATGGTTCAAAAAAGAAAAGAAAAAAAAATATTCTAAGTTTTTGAGTTAATGCTATGTGGAAAATGCTAAACAGTTTTTATTCGTATGGGTCGAGGTCAACTCGACCCGGTCTAGGTTGGCCCATTCTCGAGAAGTCAAGGTTGGCCCATTCTCGTGACGCGCCCTAAACTTGAACAGTTATAAGTTTCACAGATTTAAGGGATCTAAGCTGTAGTCAAAAGGACGACCATAAAAGCTGTGTCAAGCCCGTATGAAAATTTTATAGTATCTGCAGCATAATTATTTTATTTTTTTTTTGTATAAAATCCAAACTGTACTGCTTTATTTGAAAGAACTGCATTAATTTGTTCAAAAAGTACTTAAACATGCTTTCAGTAAAATAGAGTATTCAGTCGATTGCAAACCAGAAAATACTTAAGTGGCCGTAAACCCGAGGAGACAACGAACAAGGTCCAGGCTTGGTTGTGACATTCATAGGCGTCATGACTAATTAAGACACACAGCATTAGGTGGATCATTTAGAATATGCACCTCCGCCAACAGCTCCTGCAAGATACGCTCCTCCCGAGACGCTCCTGCAGCTCATACTTGTTGTGTTTCTTTCATACTATCTGTTGTTATCCTTAGATATAGATGGGTGGAATTGGTATATGATTATAAATCGCAATCATAATCCTTAGATAGATTAGTGTGCTGACTGGATTGCTCAACTTGATCTTTTTTTTTTTTTTTTTCTGTTTGTTTGATATAAACTTGGTCTTTGTTCCTTTATGGTTATCTCATTCTAGATTAGTCCAATCTTTTAAATATAATCTAATGATGAAGTGTTTGCCCCCGGCACAGCTTGAAATTTAATAATAAAGTTTGGTTTTTTAAAAAAAAGAAAATTGCGCCCTAAATAATGCAAAGGGCATAACATGCGAGACAAAAATATACTCCCTCCCTCCGTTCCAAATTAATTGCGGTAATATTTCATTCCAATTCTCAGGCTTCAGTACTTCATTTCAGAGACTACTTTACACAAAAGCTTTATGATCAAAAGTGATATTTTGAATATTTCCTGCACATAATTAATTAACCAACCTTAACTAAAAAACCCGAACCAAAAAAGCATACGCGACATGTACACAAAAGGAGGAAACGTTCAACCACGCTTCCTGGGTCCAAAAGTCAAGAAAAAACGCACTAGCAATCTATAAATACCATACTGCTCTTCACTCCACAAATCACACCTTCACAACAAACCAACAAAAATGAAGTTCTCCTCTTCTCCCATCATCCTCCTGTCTGCTCTAGCTTTCCTGCAGCTAGGAATTATCATTACTTCCGCGGAGCAATGCGGGAGACAGGCTAACAATGCTGTGTGCCCCAACGGGCTGTGCTGCAGCGAGTTCGGGTGGTGCGGCACCACCACCGATTACTGTGGCAAGAATTGCCAGAGCCAATGCGGCGGCAGTTCAACACCAACACCTTCTGTGCCAACTCCGGCCGGTGGCGATGTGGCTAGCATCATCACCCCGGCCCTTTTCGACCAAATGCTCAAATATCGAAATGACGGGAGGTGCCAGAGTAATGGGTTTTACTCCTACAACGCTTTTGTTTCTGCTGCCAGGTCTTTCAGTGGCTTTGGCACCACCGGTGATACCAACACACGTAAAAGAGAACTTGCTGCCTTCCTAGCTCAAACCTCCCACGAGACCACAGGTTTGCTCAATTTCCACTACTTACTAAAACACTCTTATTTACTATTATTCAAAGGTTATGCTTGGTATCAAAGAAACCATAACTAATGTTGTAATGAATTATAAAGAATTTTTGTTTATCTCATACGAATAATTTATACGACATTCTTGTGATAAGTGACAACTATATAGTTTACACTTAATTTTTTGGTTCATAATTATGGTTGTAATATATGAGGTTATTGTTTGATTAGGTGGATGGGCAACTGCCCCAGATGGTCCATATGCATGGGGATATTGCTTTATCAGGGAAATCAATGGCGGAACTTACTGCACATCAAACCAATGGCCATGCCCAGCTGGTAGACAATACTATGGCAGAGGACCAATTCAACTCACACAGTAAGTTCCATACACCCAAGTCAACTCTGTTGCATTATAGAGGGAGAGGAGGTCCAGCCTCAGGTGCCCATTATTATCTGACTTTGACCATAGACTTTTTGTTAACTTTGACTTGTGGGTCTTAAACAGCAACTACAATTATGGGCAAGCGGGTAATGCAATTGGGGCGGATCTTATAAACAACCCGGACCTGGTGGCAACCGACCCGGTCATATCATTCAAGACGGCTATATGGTTCTGGATGACCCCACAGGGAAGCAAACCATCAAGCCACAATGTCATCATCGGACAATGGACGCCGTCTGATGCGGACAGGTCAGCTAATCGGCTCCCGGGTTACGGTGTGATTACCAACATCATCAATGGCGGGATAGAGTGTGGGCACGGGGCGGATGATAAGGTGGCTAGTAGGATCGGGTTCTACCGGAGGTACTGTGATATATTGGGTGTGAGTTACGGGGACAATCTAGATTGCTATAATCAGAGGCCTTTTGCGTGAGCTGTTTGGATGCGGACAACTTTTCTGCTTACAATAATCTTGTAATAATTGTTGATTTGAGGGATTTTGGGTAATTACAACTTGTAAATCCTCATAACAAGTCGTTGTTGGAATTGATGAAAACTGTGATAATGCAACATGAAATTATGTTGGAATGGAGAAGATCTGGATTTGAGGAGTTCTTAGTTGTGGACATTTTAAAAATTGTTTTGGTTACTTACTCTAGTTACTTAAAATAACTCATCAATAAAAGGTGGTCTGTTTAAAATCGCTCTTACACACCTATATATTTATTAAAATTTTTACATACATATTTAATATTTATTCTTTCAAATTGTCTAGTTATATATGTCAGGCTTAAAATGTAAACATAGTAAACATTAATTAGCACAAGTAGGACGTAATCTCTCTCCATCTTAACCATTCTCTTGATGAATTTATATTTAATCTATAAATTATATCTATAAATAACCTTGTCAGTGTTCTTTACTAATAATACAAGCACATGAGCCTAGTATAAATAGAATACAATTTGATTTTAAAAAAATCTATAGAATTAGAAGATAAATTTTTGGTTAGACTGTAATTAAACCATTCTTAACTTGGATGAATGTTCATGAATTGAATTACTGGATGGCCAAAAGGAAGGTAAGGCAGAAAATAAAAAGACAAATTTATATAAATCCAAACAAAGTTGTTGGTATTTGATAAAATTTTCCAATACTCATAAATAACAAACTTAATATTCAATGGAGTAATCTTGCAATAAAAATGGAAATAACAAACTAATACATGTGTCTTGTGCAGTTGTGCCGGTGGTGAAGAGTTTTTTAAAAAATTGTTACCCAAACATATTTAGCAGTAGGAGTAGGGCTGCAAAATAGCCGAGTCGTGTTCATTTTGAGCTTAAATATTAAGTTTAGGCTCAGGTCATTAAGATTTTTGTAAGCTAAGTTTGGTTCGAGCTCGGCTCCATCTCGACACGTTTAATAAGTCTTATAAAAATATGGTTTGCTAAGGTGCTAATTTAGCTTATTTTTTGTAAGCTCAAGCTTGGTTTGCTAGGGCTTTGCTAGAGAAGGCTTGGGGCATGGATTTCCCTATGGTTGGCCTGTCTTGTTCACAGAAAGGTTCATGGATATCCGACCCAGTGGATCTGGGTATATTTCTATTATATCAATGACCTAGTTAGATTACTTAATCAATTAAGGTTTAAAATTAATTAAATTTTTGAGCTTAAGAGTTTTTGTCATGAATAATTTATCTACCGTAAGCTTTTTAACGAGCCTAAACAAGCCAAGCTCGGAAGTTAAATAAATACAGATTTAGTAAGTTAGGCTCGACTCATTATGTTTCAAATTTTTTACACACAAGCTTAGGCTCAACTTATTAATGTAACAAATAAGGCTCGAACAAGCTATTATCAAACTGAGCCTCGAGCAGTGTGCAAGCGACTCGACTGATTTGCTGTCCTATAGAAGTATAATATCTATTAAGATGAGATTTTTTTTTTTTCTTTTCATAGCCAAAAGTAATTGAAACGCTCTAGAACCTTGGATTTTTTTTTTAAAGTAAAACCCTCCAGAACCAATTGTTAGAATCTATTAACGTAATCCCAGACTTTGGGCCAGCTCCAATGGATTACATTTACATTGCACAGCACACTGGTTACACTAGAAAAAAACAAATAGTTAAAAGTCTGTTGGAATCTCAATCATGGGGCTCATTAATAGGGCCCATAATGAATCCATGGTCCATTCCATGCTGAACTTGGGCACCTGGAGCTCACTCAACTTCTCTTTCGTGGATCCAACAACACCACCTAAACCCGAGCTACCAAATATACTGTCCAGTAATTCTTCTTGCGCTCCCACTTTTTGTTCTTCCTGATCACCAATTTCTTGCAATGGCAACCTTTCATTCGAGGAAATGGTGTCTTCTGCAGCAACCTGACACATCCTAGCAACTTCTGCCCTTTGCTCCAAAAGCTTCAATGATGTTGCCTTTCTATAAACCTTGCAAAGAACTATGTCCTCCTGCTTCACATAATAGTTTCCCATTAACAAATTGCTTTCTCGAATGCTACATATGAAAAACTTTTACTTCAATCAATCAAATTGACTTACAAAGATATTCAGCAATTAAGTTCTATCTTTGACATTGTTATTATTAGCAGGAAATTAAGCATGCAGTATACATGTATGTACCTTATTAGCCAGGGAGCTGGTGCCAGGCAATCTGTACTCGTTCATTACCCAATCGGTTTTGCACCCTCTTCCTGCTTTCCCTTGGTAGAAAACCAAAGTTTTTCTATGACCCAACAACCTTCTAGGATCCTTGGAACATCGAATTGGACGGTCTGTTCCAGTTGCCTTCCAGTAACCAGTTTCAGTTGTCCGGTTGGGTCTGCCACGGGTCCCGTTCTTGCTTTCTCTTGGCACAAAGAAATACCACTCCCTCTCCCCTATCTTAGCCAACCCTGCATCAATCAATTCAATTAACATTAGTTTTCCCAGAAAAGATTAATTAGCTTCAGTGTGCAAACAAATGATATTGTAATATGTGTAATATAATTAGTATACCTGGCAAATCCCAAGGTTCGTAACAATATATGTTAAGGAACCCGATGACATCGAAGCATATTTTTCTACTCAGTATGGTCTCCTTAAGGTAGAAATCCAAGAGTTCGTCTTCAGTTGGGTGAAATCGGAATCCGGGAAGCATGAACTCCATTAATGTATATATGGTGATGTTAGCGATGACTCTGTGTTGGTTGTGGTGACTACTTAAGGTGCAAGCTTCTTTCTTTGTGAATGTGCAACAGGGGATGCAGACTATTGTAGAGCCCTCGGTTCACTTAATTTTTTTGTGCATAGTTTATGGCAATTTATAGGAGGTGGATGTGTAATTGATTGAAGTAAAACATTCTATTTCATGGGTGGGTCTCACACGGTTAGAATGATGGAATACAGACAAGAATCTGACCGTTTTACCAAACCATAAGTCCATTACCAGAATTCGTATGTGATTGTGATTTTTGAGAGAAAATTCGAAGGGTTTAGGCTGGCTTTATTAAAAATTCATGCTACTTTCTGAGATCCTGTGGCACTAATGTGTAAGAATTTGCCTCTAAAAGCTAATTTAGTTATCAGAATTTGACCATGTCAGTCCATGGTAAGTAGTACCAAATGCTCGAAAGCTCCAAGGTCTTACCATCATGATTTGATTACAAAAATAAAGAAAAAACAGACATCTGTGTATGAAACCAGGACTATTACTTAAGTGAAGCTATTAATATATCTGATACCAATTAAAAGATAATAGAAGGGTATATCAGGGATTCATTAATTAATTATTGTGCAATGACAAAGAAAATTCTGGAGTTGTGTTTCATCGAGTCAGACATATTGTAGTGTCAACACCTTAAAATTCAATTAACGAATAGAAATTATGGATACAAAAAGGAATGTGTTTCAGCAGGAAAACAAAAAGAAGCACAATTTTATTGCACGGATGATGTCTTTAAAAAAAATTGCCAAAAATTTTCCCAAAAGATTATAAACTTGTCAAACTACCTTTGATTCTATTCCGTTGGGATGTCTAAGCACACAATAGTTGCAAAGTCATTTGTAATCTAGCAAGCTACTAATATGTATGTAACGAAACTTATTTTTTCTTTTAATTGTGAAATTGGGATCCGTTCACATAATCCATTATTCTTTTTTCTGATTCATGGTAACAATCACAAGCCATAATTTATATTGTAGTTTACAAGGAACGATCCCATTATTTTAGTAAGCAGCAGCATGAATGTGTATGTGGTACCACTTACCATCATCGATGGAAATCTTATCATTTTTTCTCTCAATACATAATAATAATATGGCCCATTTCGGTATGTCGCAGCAGCTCATCTCGATCGATTTATTTTGGGTACACTGCTACAATTGCTATTGGGAATTCGTTTGCTATTGGAAATTCGTTGATTTCCATAGTACTTTTTTGTCAAGAAACCACGAAGAAGGGACACGATAATCAGAACAAGAGAAGAAAAAGTCATTCTCGACGAAGACTACCAGGAAACACCCACCTTGACTATAAACACCCAGCTTGACTGGAAGTCAATGTAAGAAGATTGCAAAATTTATAAGGTACTTTTCCTTTTAAAAAAATATCACGTTTTTGCATACAAAAACAGACATCATACCAATATGGATATGGTCATTTTTTTTTTCATTCTCAAAAAAAAAAAGAATTCCACTTAAGCAAAAATTTGTATTGGAATCTTTGTATGCTCAGAAAATCCTTATTGGGTCGAATCCGAATTAGTTGGGCAAGGTTGGGATAAAAAAAAACAAATCTTATTTTGTCGTTTTGTCCCAATGAAATTGCCTGGCGGGACTCTGCGGTCATCGTGGGCCTTTTGGTGGGTGTGAAAAAGCAATATTTTGTTCTAGAACGGAGGGAGGCCCAGACCCAGACCATACAACAAGTCCAGCCCATATACACACTCACCAAGCCCAGAATCAGTCATCACCATCATCATCCCCCAAAACCCTGCAAAACCCTAACCAAACACAAAACCGAGAAAGTAAACGAAACCAGTCAAAAAGAAGAAGAAGAAGAAGAAGAAGAAGAAGAAGAAACAGCAGAAATGGGAAAAATCCCAGCTTCACTGCGCCCAGCAATTTCAGCAACATCACTCCTCAAAAACCCACCTGTAATCCCTAAAGACCAATTGGGTAAGGTACCCATCAAGAGGAACCCAACCCAACCTTCCCATAAAATCCTCCAACCCCAGCAACCACAACCGCAACACAACCAAAGAACTCTCTTCAAGTCAAGAGATCTCACTGAAGCCAAAAAGATATACACTTCCTTCATTTCCACCGCCAAGGCCCCGCCTGATATCCGCTTCCACAACTCCTTCCTCCAGTCCTACGCCTCCATCTCCACCGTTGATGACTCCATCTCCCTCCTCCACCACATGATCAAAACCCTCCCTGCCTTCTCCCCCGATCGCTCCACTTACCATATCCTGCTCACCCAGTCCTGCAAATCACCCGATCCCTCCCTCCACCCTGTCCACCAGACCCTCAATTTGATGGTTAGTAATGGGTTGAAGCCCAATCAGGTCACCGTCGACCTCGCCGTCCGGGCTCTTTGCTCCGCCGGGAGGGAAGATGACGCTGTGTTATTGGTAAAGGAACTGTCTTTAAAGCATTGCAAGCCTGATACTTTTACTTACAATTTCCTTGTCAAGTGTTTGTGTAAGAGTAGGGAACTGAACGGTGTTTATAGTTTTATCGATGAAATGAGGGATGTTTTCGATGTGAAGCCGGACCTTGTCACGTATACTATACTGATTGATAATGTCTGTAATTCTAAGAATCTTCGGGAGGCTGTGAGGTTGGTTGGTGTGTTAAGAGATTGTGGGTTTAAGCCTGATCGTTTTGTGTATAATACCGTAATGAAGGGGTATTGTATGTTGAATAAAGGAGGTGAAGCTGTTGGGATTTACAACCAGATGAGAGATGAAGGGGTGGAGCCAGATCTTGTTACTTATAATACTCTGATTTTCGGGTTGTCCAAGTGCGGGAGAATGGGTGACGCGAAGAAGTTCTTGAGAACTATGGTGGATGCAGGGTATGTTCCTGATGCTGTTACCTACACTTCATTGATGAATGGGCTGTGTAGGGACGGAGATGTATTGGGTGCATTGGTATTGTTGGAGGAAATGGAGGCAAAAGGATGTAGCCCGAATACATGCACATATAATACGTTGCTTTATGGGTTATGCAAGGCCAGAATGCTGGAGAAGGGGCTTGAGTTATATGGGGTTATGAAAGAAGGCAATATACAGCTTGAGACGGCTGCTTATGCAACGCTTGTTAGGGCACTTTGCAAGGAAGGGAGAGTTGCAGAAGCTTATGAGGTGTTTGACTATGCAGTAGAGAGTAAGAGTTTAACTGATGTTGCTGCTTACACTACACTGGAGAGTACACTGAAGTGGCTGAAGAAAGCTAGAAACCAAGGTCTTGCAGTCTAATTTGTATGTTCTCTTTTACATTATTAATCCTCTCTTCTCTTCTTTTAATGTCTTATTACCAAGTAACTCTCATCCTTAACATTAACATTGGTGATTTAGGTAGTTCCTGTTATCACTCTTTCCTAGTTCAGCTTGTGCATAAAAATATGGAAAGTTATATACTTTGAGAAATAAGAATTCCTAAGGCCAACGAGATAGTAATCTTTTTTTAACTTGTTGTCTTGACATATAAAGAAAAGGCACTGAGATATTATGCTCTCAAATGGGTGTTTTGGTTTTCAATTCGTCTTTAAGTTGTGTGCTATGATTGGGAAATTACAAGTGAATGAATTGATCTACAGCTAGAATCACAGCTACAGGGACTAGAATGTTGTTTCTGTGATTTCCATTTGTTTGAACTTCTCTTTCTGTAAATACATGGACCTCAATCGGGACGTTTTCCTAAAGTATTTTGGTTTCCTATTGAGAATCGGTTGCCAATTATTGCTGTGTCAATTCCTTTTAAAGATTTCATTATCATGAATTTTGGGTGCATTGCCTGTCTGGTACACATTACAAATGTTATGTCTTCAGAGCTCGATGACAAGAATGGTGCTACCTCACCTCGGATGATGTGATTAAAATCTACATTGCAGTATGATTTCTGGCTGCCATCATTTGTTTAGTTTTTAGCTCTTGTAATTTGGTTATCCTGTTAATTTCCCAAGGAAACTGAAAATGCAATTTGCCATTTCCCTGCTCTGCCTTTGCCCTTGGATCTCTGTTCTTCAAAGATGTTTTAAAATCACTAATGTCATAACCATGATTTGTGTACTACCTTGCTGATTGTGAGATGATTGATGGCATTTGTGATGAGTCTCTCTTTCTCTCTCTCTCTCTCTCTCTCTTTCTAAACGCTTTTCTAGTTTCACTGTCATATATGACTAAGCAACACACGCTGATTTCTCCTGCTTAGATATTCTCACTTTTGACAGTTTTATCTAGTTCCATAACATTGAATTTGGTTCATCCTTTCATCTCTCCCTAGTTGAAGTGTTTTGGTTCCCAACACGCTGGAGCTATCTACAGCTTTTGTCAGCTGAACAAATAATTATGCCTATCTGCGATTTAAGCACCTAATACACAGTTACTGAGCATGCCACAAGAAAAAAAATGATACAAACCACATATACATTATCGCTCCTGAAGCTGCATAGGGATGCAGAGGTGCCCTTGGAGAACAAAGATGAAGGCATTAGGATATCCAAGATACTTATGGCCGAATTCAATGAATTGTATTATCTCCCCCGGTGAAGTTACTGTGATCATGACTTACTGTCTTCATATTTAATTAGCTTATCCAAATCACACAAGTAGCAGCTTTGCGATTCAATTTCATTGTATCTGTATAATTGGTCACAGAATGGGATCGTTTTTGAAGTTCTTAATCTAGAATATTTTTGTTCTAGACTCTTATTTAAACTTTGAATAATATAAAATGTATGTTTGGGAAATTGTTCCTCAACTTACCATTTTAATTTAAAGGGCCTTTTAAATGAAGACTATTGGTACAGCTATCCAAACAGCTCCGTCTAGGATATGTTTTTCAAAGTTCATGGCATGCAATTGATTTTTGGCAATCAAAGATGCGTCAAGATATGACTGACAGCCTTGAACATGAATATTCATGTCGTTCAATCCTTAACAACCTGACTGTCAAATGTCAATTTTTAAGTCATGAGTGTCATACCGTTGACCAAAGTTCAAGGTTTTAATTGGTCCACGTTCTTTGGTCACAAACTTCTCAAGAAAAACACACTTTGTACACATTGGTTCGTCTCATCTCGAGTGAAAACTAAAGTTTGAAAGTAATTTGGCATAAATCAAAGTAAAAAAAATTCAATGGTCAATTAAAATTCCGAATTGCAATATGCGAATTTACCACTCACGACTCGACATTTTACGGCTATCCCCGGAAGGATGTGGCATTAATATTGCAAGCTCTAGAATAAGTGGAATTGTGGTTTCCTCGACCTGCTATACAGAGATAGGGCTACATGTATAGCTTCGGCCAACTGGTATAAAATTTTCTTGTGTGTTCCTACTACCAACAACCACCCTAGTCTACTACTACTATCAAATATGAATCTACTACGGCCTTAATCTCTGGCCACCCAGAAATTCTAAATGATTTTTGATGCGTTAGGCTCCAACAGTATCTCCAAATAGGCAAATACAGGAAAAACATGAAGACATGAAACTTAATGTTGTCTCCTGGTCTCCCATGATGGTGCAACCTTAAATGCCACATGGTACACATTACTATGGAATTCAGTGCCCGTGGAGGTGATGATAGTGTAATGAAATTGGAACCAGATTAATTATAAAATTTTCATCATGGCAACCCTAGATCCTTTCCCTCTTGGACTTTTTTTTTTTTTCCCTTCACAATAAAAGTAGTCTCTCAATTTGTCCTCGTCTTCATTGTTTTACTTGTTTGGCCTCGGTCATCGGTTGAATGACTTTTGTGGAATTTTGAAATCAATAGAGCAACATGCATTTGCCAGCCTTTCATGTTCCACAACCTAATAGGCCAAGGAAAAAGAAAATGATTTGAATCTTGGTTGAGATGTAGGTCGTGCTAATGATTGAGGGAGGCAGGGAAGCACACGGCTATTACGGTCTGCGCAATTTGTTCACAATCATGGGAATCATAACCCCAATAAAACAATGTCACTAGCTATACGTTGCGCTTTCTGTGACCTCAAAGAGTAAATAAAGATTTGATGGGTAGCAATTTGCTGGCTAAAACTATTACAGGATCTTACACCAGAATTATCGCTCCATTTACCATCACATGCCTAGCGCCTAGGCATAGCTAGGCTATAGATATTCTCTATTTGCATATAAATTGAATGAGACATGCAGTGTCAATCATCAGCTCATCTCCACTCCAAACCATTCACTTTTCATTTAGCCAAACTTAATATTGACACAAAAGTGTGAGCAAAAGATGGGAGGGTTTTCTGCTATGCAATCAGTGCAAATGCCTACCAGGTCTATTAGCTTGCCTTCTAGGCTAAATCCCAATTCTGACAAAGCTGAGGCTGAGCTAAACAAGCTTAGAACATGGGAATATTCATGTGTTATATCTACTACTAACCCTTTGGGAGCTGAGGCCATCCAAACGGGCTTGCTTAGGCTTGCAGAGTTGTTTAATTGCATTGAAGAGCTCATTCACTCTCCATGTGCTCAAAAGTCTTTGCACCAGCAGCAGCACTTAAACCTGGTGGAAGAGGCACTTGATGGCTCGGTTGTGTTCTTAGATGTGTGCAGCACAGCAAGAGACTTGTTCTTGACATTGAAAGAACACGTCCGGGACCTCCAATCCGCGATGCGCAGGAAGGGAAAAGATTCATCAAGCGTCGAAACCCACGTTCATGCTTACCTTAGCTTCAGGAAGAAGGCAAAGAAAGATATCATGAAGTCCATTAGATCGTTGAAGAAAATGGAAGCAAATGCCAGAACATCAGAGATAGATGACTTACCCTATGTTATTAAAGTCATAAGAGAAGCAAGTTCTATGGCGGTATCCATCCTGAAATGTCTCATGATGTTCCTATCTGCACCGGAAATGAAGACAGGCTCGGGATGGTCATTGATATCGAAACTGATGCACTCAGGTTTACTAGCTTCTGATAAAGGCCAGAAGGTTTTCAGCGAAGTGGGAAGTGTGGATTTGGCTCTGTGTTCTATTCAGGGACAACTTCGCAAAGCTGATGCCAAAAAAATCGATGTGCAAGAAGTGCAAAGGAGATTAGAGATGCTTGATGCCAGCATTAACGGGTTTGAGCCCAAGTTAGATTGCATATTTAGATGCCTAATCCAAAATAGAGCATCACTTCTCAATCTTGTTACCCCTTGAAATATATACTTCTTGTACACAATTTTGTAAAAGAGTTAATTATTTAGAGCAATATTAACAAGTTAATGCTATACTATTCTTTGCAAGAAATTTCCTTTGCCCTTTAAATTTACACCAAACTATACATTACTTAACTTAGTAACCCCAAAATTGTTTCAAAGAAGATGAATATATGCTGCGGGTAATAAGGGTTACATAATTATGTTTTAGTAAGACGCCTAAAAGAGCAGGAAAGTGAAAGTGCCGCATTTTTTATTGTCCCACATCGCTTGGTTAGAGTAGGGGAAGCAAAGACTCGCATTATAAAATAGGAGGAGAGGAGTAGAGTGAAGGTATCTTTGCGCTTGGGGCAATGACGCAGCTAATGAGGTACTAACCGAGGCGCGTCTATTGCTGGTTGAAAACTATTTCCAAACCCCCTCTTTGGCCTGGGCTTGGCCCAGCGCCATCGAGAATTTCTGGAAGGGCTCCCCTCCCGGGGTAAAGCCCTACAATCCCTAGTTTAAAATTTTTTTATTTTGTCTTTAATAAGTAAATAAAATTTGCATTGCGTATATCAATGTGGATTGAACCAAAAAGTTGAAACCTGCATCCAAGTTGAAATCTACATTAGTTTTGCCCCGCGATCAGAGTCGTTGTAACCTGGATTAGTTTTCCGAGTCGGTAAAATGCACGACCCGAGTACTCGGGATCCAGATTAGTTGAGGTAGGATTAATTTTGTCGAATCCGGATTAGTTGCACGACCTAAGTACTCGGGATCCAGATTAGTTGAGGTAGGATTAATTTTGTCGAATCCGGATTAGTTGGGGCAAAATTCGGGATCCAGATTAGTTGAGGTAGGATTAATTTTGTCAAATCCGGATTAGTTGGGACAAAACGCACCACGCATACTCTGGATACCCGAGTCGGGGCAAATTTTGGATCCCCAAAAAAAATTGTATTGTGTATTATTATTAGCCTACAAGCATCATCCTAAACCACCTAGCTAGATTCTTGTCATTCTCATTGACTTTCTGTGTCCTCTTGGTTTTGGTCCTGTCTTTCTCTTTAAAACAAGGAATACATGCCAGTTCGTTCTTCGTGTTCATTAGGTCTCCTAGCCTAGCTCTGTGTTGACGATAACAGACACATAGTTGAAAAAAATTTCCTAACAAATACCAAATGACTAAGAAAAATATTGTAAGGGGGTTAGTGGCAGCTGGCCCCTCAATTTGTTGCAAAACCTAGCACATTTTGTTGGCACATCCTGTTGATGCCTAGTGCAGGATGCAGCGTTTTAGGTGGAATAATAATTTGATGTGAATTCCCACCCAAAAAAAGAAAAAATCAGTTGATGTGAATTGACTGACGAAATTCAAGGGATTTAATAGCTATTAATTAGTTGCCCTGTAAAGTAATAGGCTATATTAAATATTATGATTGACATCCTTATTGTACTCTACTGACCCCAAAAAAGAAACATCCTTATTTTTTTTTTTCTTTTCATTCTTTTTCTGTTTATTGGATAGATTAATTAGCAAACTTTGGCTCTCTCTTCTCCCAATTTTTAATGGAGAAGATACTGTAGTCAAACATTGTGCTCAACTAGTCATCTCCAAATAATGAATTTAACCTTTCTTCCGTATTTATAGCTACAATTTTGTGCCATTTTTAATCTTTATCTTTGATAAGTAGCAATTGATTGTAAACTAACATGAAAAGGATCTTCTTGTGTGTCGATTGTAAACTAGAGATTTTCTTTTCAATAAAATTCATGTCTCACACACTTCCCAAGTTTTTGGCATTTCAACGTTTCACACTTGCGAGTTGTGAAATCTCATAAATGGATTCAAAATTAAAGCCCGGATGCAAAAGAGGGCCTTAAAAGGTGAGCTTTGGGGTGCTTGTTGGGCCTCATTTGTAGTTGCAACTGTTTATGACGGGCTTCGCATGATATCAGATTAAGCTGATTAATTAAGGGGGACGTATACAAACCAGAAGCCATTTTCTCTGCGAGAATTAAGTATTAAGCTGATTGAGGCGGCAGGGCATTGCTTTTTTCTAATTTGTTTATTGTCTCTGCAAATCCAATTTGCTACTATTGTTAGCAGACCTCACAATACATAGGATTTTTACTTTTCTTGACTAAGCTATTATCTACAACAAAGTCTTTTCTTGATTCCCTCAGTAATTGTTATATGACTAGCAAATTAGGTTAAGGTACTTGCTATACTGTTGAAGACGAATAGCGAAATAGTTTGCTGTGGCAAGAATGACTGTTTCTGCCTCAATTGCAGATGCAAAGCGACTGATCATTGCTAAAGCTAATCAATTGTCTCATAGAACTAACAATATTAACTGTGACTCATCCAACTTACATATGATAAGCCTCTCACAAATCGGTCACTTGCCAGAAGATTTGTGATGGGTACATTTATAAGTGGTATCGCGTAGTTGTTAACAATTTCTGTAGCAAAACAACTAGAAAAAACAAGCAAAAATTACAAGCTCTAATCAAATTGAATGTACGGTCTCCACCACATTAGTACCCTTGTCCCTTTCGGTGCCAACATTGGCATCTTGCCTAATTGATTCTTGTCACAAGCCAAGATTCGTGGTCCAGTACTATAAAATTTCCAATGGTTAAACCCTTGTCCCATAACACTGCTATAGTCTCATAATTTCACAAGACAAACCATCAATGCCGGAGCTAAAAGTTCTAGCAAAGACACGGAACTATTCAACGAATAGAACTATAGAAGCACCATCTATGGCGATGAGATGGCGCTAGTAGCACTGACAAAGGGAGGCAAGGAGGCAGATTGCACATATGTGCCATGTAACCCTGTTTATGTGCCATAGCAAAGACACGGAACTATTCAAAGAATTGTAGAACTATATAGAGAGCACCATCATCAATGGCCATGAGATGGAGCAAGTAGCACACTGACAAAGGGAGGCAAGGAGTGTAACCCTGTTTTTCATTGTTTACATATTCACAGAAACATCAAAAAATTGTGGTATCTATTGAATGAGGATGGCATTAAAGAAAGGGCAAGGTATAGAACATTGTTGGGTAGAAATGCTACAAGAGAATCCAGATTGCAGGGTAATCCACATTCTCTTGTCACATGCATAAACAGAATGTGGCCGTCCGTTCATGTTCCTAAAAATTAACAAAGATCCACGAAACTTGTCAGTTTTAAGTTTTACTTATCACAATTTTATTGAAATTCAGAAATTCAGTACATAATTATTAATTGATATAAGTTTTATGGAATGATTTTAATATTGCTAAGACAAATTGACAATTGAAATCTAAGAAAATGATATGAATTCATGAAGATGTACTGTACGTACCCTATAGGTCATGACTTTGTAATTGAAAGGGCAGCACAATAATGTTATTGCAATTATACAGGGCCATCCATGTGGTGCAAGAATAAGAACCCATCTGTCTTAGTCTCTCACATACGTGTATGCTTTGAGTGAAAAGGAAACATTCGTGTAGGATTAGTAGTGGATTACCGATAATGTAGCGCAAAAGAGAAAAATATAATAACGGAGATGTTCCAATGATCAAGTTATCGCCATTTAAGCTGGAGACAAGAGGAATACAAACCACTCGTGCACACTTCTAAAATATTGATTTGACCTACATTAATGTTCTTGGAATTCTGACAAATAGTATTTATCAACCCATTCTTATTATCTCAACAGATCTACATCATTGTATTTGTTTAATGCATATGACGTTTCTGGGTTCTTGTAGTCGAGACAGCCCAGGCAGGCAACGGCTTTGTGATGTTGCAGCAACCACAATTTTTAATACTCGAAAGCTGCAAGGGATGGTAATGTGGCAGTAGGGGAGGCAAATTTGGGGATGACTCTTCCTGGTTAGTATTGCAAGTTGCAACTAACGCACAAAAATGAGCAGAATAGGTGGTGACACAATATTCGTATAATATAATAAAACCTTGAGGACTTAAAAACACCACATCATTGGAAGCTTGTTGGCCATAGTCCTGACAAGGTAACCGAATTCTGAAGAGAGCCCACACCGCCCATTCACATGCTTGCCACATAGACAAATGGATGGTATTTGTCTACTGTAGTTAATCATTTTGGTGTTTCCCTTATATATATAAGGTAAGGAGAAGACTACCATCATCACAAACCACTCAAAACTTGTAGCCTTTTCTGTGAGAAACAAGAAAAATTTCTTGAACGAACAAGAAATTAACAAGATGGCTTCAAGGTACCACGTTAGATCAATTAGCTTGCCTTCAAGATCACATCCCAGCACTGTCAGGATTGAAGAGGAGCTGAGCAAGCTCAGAACCTGGGAGGCTACATCAACGTCATCATCATCAGGGTCAATTTGCAATGGCCTGTCAGGTCTTGAAGACTTGTATTCCTGCTTGGGTGATGTACTCAGCATGGGATCAACCCAACAAGTCCTTTCTTGCGCTCAAAATGAAAAGTGTGTCGAGGAACTGTTGGAGGGATCTGTGAAGCTTTTGGACGTTTGCAGCACCACAAGGGATGTGTTGTTGCAGTTCAAGGAAAGAGTTCAAGCTCTTCAATCCGCAGTTCGCAGAAGGAAAGGAGATTCTAGCATCTCAAGTGATGTGTCACAATATGCCAGCTTCACAAAGAAAATGAGGAAAGATGCCAAAAAGATGATTGGGGCATTGAAGCAAATGAACACCAAAGTTGGAACATGTATTCTTCAAGATCAAGATTCTGATCACCTCTCCGCTGTGATTCGGGTCCTTAGAGAAGTCAGTGTGATGAGCAGCTCCATCTTCCAATCCCTCCTCTTGTTCTTGTCAGCTCCTAAGTCAAAGCAAAGCAGGTGGTCATTGGTTTCAAGATTGATGCACAATGGTGTAGTGGCATGCGAGGAAAATTTGAATGAATTGGAAAGTGTAGATGCTGCATTGCCAGAACTCTGCCATCTGGAGAAGATGCAGACTACACAAAAAAAGCTGAAGGCTTTGGAGATCAGCATTGAAGACTTTGAGACTCGCTTGGAGCAGGTTTTCAGGATGTTGATTAAATCAAGAAGCTCTCTTTTGAACATAATGTCTCAATAGAGCGCTGAAAGCATTAATGCTTCATACTCTAGCATCCAAATTTTAGAGGATCTGCTAGGAGAATTCAATTCTTAAATGAAAAGCCATGTACATGGATTCAATTTTGTTATATACAAATGATATATATATATACAAGTTCTATCTTCAATTTTCCACAATTTTGCTTTCTTCTGCTTTCCCCAAGATTCCTACAGAAATGAACTTTGAACATATTAAGCTGGGATTAATAAACTGAACACTATTAACAAGGTAGCATATATGATCATTGTGTTGGTGAGTGGGTTCCTCCTCATTGTGGGGCCCACCACTAGCATTAAATGGAGCACTAATTGCTATTAGTGGAGCAGTTAGTGGAGCTTTGCAAGTTGGTCCCTATAGTTGTAAAATCTTGCAATTTGGTCCCTACGGAGTGCCTATAAATAGGCTCCTCATTTGCTCTTCAAAATCATCCCAATATTCACAACA
Organism: Turnera subulata; assembly: GCA_028386065.3. Lineage (NCBI taxonomy): Eukaryota > Viridiplantae > Streptophyta > Magnoliopsida > Malpighiales > Passifloraceae > Turnera > Turnera subulata. The sequence goes on along the minus strand of JAKUCV010001568.1, from coordinate 2 downwards.
AG
>JAKUCV010001567.1:93862-104125 GCA_028386065.3 Turnera subulata | reverse complement strand
CTTATAGAAATATGCTGTTGAGGCATGTGGACTCTGCATGCACTCTTCCTTCAAGATGTGTCCAAGACAGGGTTGATAAGCCATTTACCTTATTGAGCATTAGGACCAAGCTAGGAAACTGCCACTTTACGTTCGGTGTTGTTTTTGTCTTTAAACCTGTCACTGATCCTTTTCACGCCCAAAATGATTTACACAAGCTGCAGGACCTCTTAAATAAGATTAGTCTCAGTAGGAATTCTCTAAAACATGTCCAACCTGACAACACTTGGGCTGTGTTTACACGCTGCAGGAGCATTGACATCGTCAGAGGAGCAGATAGCATATTATTTCTGGAGTGATTCATCCCAGCAAAAACAACACTAGTGTGAATTGAAACGTTCCAACTGCACAAAACTGTGAACCCTGGAAATTTTCAAGTGTTAATATCTTGAATCTGTGATCCTTTCATCTCTTTCAGCATTTTTTTTTTGGGCTTCATCAACATTTTCTTTTTTTCCAGATTGTCTGTAGGCTTGGAAGATACTTAAAAGTTGAAGCACGTCAAATTTGCATCATGCAATTTTAGGATGTTTTATGTTGGTTCACATGTCAGGGTTGAATTTATGCTTCTTTCGTCTGAGATGAGACCTTGCCTCTTACTGGTACTTTGACCCCCTTTTTCTCTGTGTTTGTTGCCTTTGGTCAGTTGCATTCATTCATTGCCTTCTTTCCCCACTCTGCTGACCCTGTCTCTACTTTGATCAGTTGCATTCATTCAGTCCGGCAACGGGAAATCAACCAGTGTCTACATAATACAGTCTTTGAGTTTTCAACCGGCCATATTCCATTTTACTCCGAGAGAGAGTAATATGTCTCTCTTCACGAGACTCTTTCGACATGGGAGGTCTGGACATGAAAAGGGGGCAGACTTTAGTTCTAAGACAAGCATCTTCACATACGCCACGAAATGATCCATCTACTCGCCTTTCATGGACGGCACATTCAAGCAACTACTTAGCGCAGATAATGTTGGCACTTGGCAGCCTTTCTCTTTGATGTGAATTGGCGTGGGGGAATCAGAATGAAGGAGCACATTCCAGGTCAGTTTGTGTTCAAGGAGGAATGGGGTGCCAAAATAACATGAATTTAGCTTTACCACTTCACGCAAGCCATCCAGTGAAAGCGTCAGCTGAGCAGTGACCAAGATTAAACACCCATGAAATTGGTATATCCAGATAACATAGCATATCAAATCCAGTAGAAACAAATAACATAACATATCAGATCCAGTAGAAACAAAAAATAACATAACAAGCCTTAGTCCGATTGGTATATTCGGATAGGGAAGCAAATCCACTGGCAACAAACTAACATAGCATATTGACAACAACAAACTAACATATTAAGCCTTAGTACACTACTGCATCATAAACCGCTGATCAGTCGTCAGGCATTTAAGGGCTGATTGATTGTTCCTCCTCAGGCTTCAGCCTAATATAAGCGACGGTAATACAATATTTGTCGGGCAATGTCTCCTCGAGGGCGACTATAGCCTGGTAGGTCTGGGGGGTCTGGTTGGCAGACAACTTCTCCCTGACAGTGAACGTCAGGAAGAACACTTTAGCATAGCATCGGAACATATTCGCACGCACAGCTTCCACAAGCTCCAGCTTCATATTCTGGAGAAGAAGCATATTATACTCAATAGAGAGATCAAAACAAACCCAAAACACAAACACAATGAATTAAGAGATCGAAAACAAACACACAATGAATTAACAGATCGAAAACAAACCAAAACACACAAACACACAATGAATTAAGAGATCGAAACAAACCCAAAACACAAACACACAATGAATTAAGAGATCGAAACACAAACAGTACATGCACAGGCTATCAAAACAAACCTTCATAGCCCCAATTGTCGCAGCAGCATAACGGGCGCACAACCGGGCAAGTTTGCCCTTAGGGTCAGTAGGGAAGAGGAAGTCGACACAATTCTTGATTGGCATCTCTGGAACTTCAAAACCCTAAAATTAGAAAAGCCAAAAAAGATTAAATCGATTAATTCCTCCACCAGCACATGACCGATCATGTCGATTACAACGAAATAGGAGAGAAATAGTACATCGAAAGAGGACCGAACCAACCTTAGATTTGAGGATTTCCCTGTAGTAGCCACAGTCGACGAGTTGTTTCCGGATTTTGGGGGGATGACTTCTCTTGGCTCGCAGCACAAACTTCTCCACAAAGTGATTCCACTCATCGTCCAGGACGCATCCTCCCACAAGTTCTTCTTCGCTATGCTTCATCCATGGCGGTGTTAGGTCAAAACGTGATGATGATGAACCAGTAGTAGCCATGATTGCTTGGCGGCCGTGCGTCGCCGACGCGAAAAAAGATTTAAAAAAAAAAAAAGCGTAATCTTAATCTCTCAATTTGGTTTTCGACGGAGAGTGCTAGATATTTATAGGCATTGCGGAGGGGCTCGCGCTCGTCTCCCGCTATTAGCCCCAACCCAAAAATCGGGCCCTTACTCTTCTTTTTTCTTTTTTTTTAGCAAATTGGGCCCCAACAATGATTGCTTGTTGGGTTAGGAGGAAACGTACTGGCCCTCGTATTATATGTAATAAACTTGGCATGACTATTACGTGGCATTTTATTAACATGGCATTTGTTATTGGGAGTGAAAATAAATAAATAAATGTAGAACAGTCTCTTCAATAAATTATTAAGGGCGAGAAAAATTCATATTATTAATGACTTATTTAATATATCGTTATTCAAATCAATAAATTTTACTCAATATAATAAGAATCCTAACATTTTCAAGATAAAGGTGAAGAACCAAAAAGAAACTTAAAAAATTATGTATATTCAATCGAATTTTGATTTAAAATAGTCCAGAGGTTATTGGTTAAGCATTCGCCTATTTATCCATTTGCGCTTGTATATATGACCCGGCGAGCGAAGGTCCGTCAAATTGGTCTCAAAGAAAGCATATGAAGTGTTCTCATATTCTTCTGAAGCCGTATATGCATTTATTTTCAAGCCCAAAGGTCACTTTGGCATAAATCACATCCACTCGACTTTTGAGATGATATTTGATGTCCCAAACCATACAATTTGGAATCATGCCCATCCCAGGTTTTTTTTTTATCAAAAAATTGTGGAAGCAGTTGCTTTCACAACTCCGAGGCTTAGAACAGAACGGACTCGCCTCTCCCCATAAAATATTTTTACAAGTGTTCGAACCCATGACCTTGCATGTGAAGTTCGCCTTGGACTCAGCCTGTTATCCACTGAGCCACACCCTCATGGGTTGCCCATCCTAGTTTGATATGTGTTCTTCTTCCCATTCCCTTACTTTTACCGTTTGACATCATCGATCGTTTACTATACCAACTTAATACCTTTTGAGCTTTTCTTTATGCCAATTACTTGAAATACTTCCTGAATTACTACAACGAAACATAAGTCAAACGTGTGTGTGTGTCACAAAGAAAAATCCATCTACCTATGTCTTCCTATCCATTACAGCACAAAAGACACTATACATCTTTTTAATTTTCAGATAATCCAAAAAATCAAGGGGGAGGTTATTTAGTTACTTATACCCAAAACCATGACAGCCCCATCGGTATACGATTTAAAGGGACTTTTGGGGACCACCGACGCATATTCAAATGAGCATTAGACATCAACCAAGGGCCAAGGGCTACTGTTAGACACTTTGTCATAGTCCTCTTCAAATTCGAAACCAAACAAGAAGATATTGTTCCCTTTTTCTGTTACCATGAAGCTACCCCTAATATCCCAGACCTTGCACATGTTTGATTTTACAAATCCAGCAACAAAGGAGCGATTAGAGTAGATCTTACCCACTAGGCCTATGCGAATAATTAGATCTCCAAACCTATGTTCCACTTCATTTGAAGGGGGGGCGACCGGAATGTCTTTGAGGCAGACGGTGAAGTCTTACTCCCGTAACTCGTCCTCCACTGGTACCATTGTGAGTGCTTGTTTTGATGAATGTAGCGTAGTGGTGGTCCAGCAATCTACCCTATCAAGTCTCAGAATCGGAAATTGCCAATTTATAAAGAAAGGGTTAATCCTTCGACCGGGAAGTGATATGTTGTAATTTTTTTTCCCGTTCCATTATTTGGTTTAGCTCTTTTTATAGAATTACAAGCCATTACTCTTGGCGATCTTGAATAACGCGGAGTGGTATAACTTGACAAATTAAGTAAGTGAAAACTAACCAGTTTAGCTATTAAAACTTACGGAATTACTAATCGAGATTGAGTGCCGATAGATATGTGTATTATTTGGAACCTAACATTATTCTTTTTATGCACAGAGGATTAGGATTGAATCTAGATTTTGCTTAAGGTTGCTAAATTCCTTACAACCTATGCCAATAATTGTTGGAGAGTTTTTCTTTAGAAAGATATGCTGTTGTTCAACGCAGTTTTAGCCACCATCTTCCAGTTGTCAAAACTCTACAATCTCCATGGAATGGGAGCAAGTTAGAAGTTTTGGAACAAGGAGCAAGTTACAAGGAATGCAAGCTTAGGCATTATTTTCCGTGAGAGGTTTGTTTGAATCTGGAAGGATATATTAATCATAAAACCAGATACATCAGGTGGGATGGGAGTAAAACTCCTAACATTACATCTATCAGTCAAAAGAATCTCCCTGACCACATCACGAGGGTCATGTAAGAGAGTATAACCTACACCAAAATCAAAGGCTAAGTTAGCTATGGCATCTGCACAAAAGTTTACCTCTCTATGTACAAAAAGAATATCGACAGACCAGCTCTTGTTCAAAAGTGAGCCAATCTCTCGAATCAGGCCATCCTTCTCCACGCATAACTCACTTGTGGAGGTATATAATCCAGTCAATAGCAGCTGCCGAATCTGCTTCCAAAACAATGTGCGAATACAAAAAGTAGTCTAGGTTCAAGGGATCTGAATTATTCTTTGGCTGAAGTTTAAACAAAAATTGAATTACACAATCCAAACGTGTTGAGCTCCTGTGGAGTACATCCAAGACTTTCTTTTAAAGGCTCTTTCGGCCATGCTATTACTAGCACTCGATCTTTGCTGATAGGAGCACCCATTTACGATAATTGAATCTGTTATAAAACAAACGTGGTAAATGGACGTCACTGTGTCCACCTACCACATCAATATAATTCTGTACTAAAATGCAGACGAGGATGGAATGAAAATAGAAACCTGAGAGCTGAGTTTTTGGGTTGCTTCAACCTACTACTCCTCCTACTGTTTTTCTTCTTCCTCTTCAATCTCTTCATCATTCACAAATAATTATAACACGTTATCAGCACGACTCTACCCGAGCAAAGAAAAAAAATGGTAGCAGAAAATCAACCCAGAAAAAGAAAACAGAAAACGAAAAAAAATGTGGAAGAAGATGAACAGGAGAAGTGCACCCCTCGTCACTGTTCATCCGAAATCGTTCCGGACCTCCGCTCGCAGCACCGCCAACACCGGCGTGCTCCCCTCGCCGTAGCCGACCGACCGGAACCTTCTTCGCCCTCTTCCGCCGCCGGACGTGCCGCCGGTAGGAGGAAACCCGACGGCCTGCCCGTTTGACCCGGTTTGCAAAATCGGGTCTGGAAGACTTCCCCGCCGTTCTGCAGCCATCGCCCCCCTCGCCTGCGTCGCTGCGCCTGCGCCCGACGTCACCCCGTCACCTGCCGCAGTCGCCGGCTCTTCCCCCTGCCGCCGGTGAACAGTAATGCGACGTCTTGGGATTTTTCCCGGCAACCCAGGAAGTGCTTGGCCGAAATCCGACGTCTCGAAAATTTTCCTGGCAAGCCCATAAGGCTATTGTACTTAATTGTTTGGCCGGAAATTAATGCTTTAAGATTTTCCCGGCAAGCCCGGAAGGCGATTTACTTATTTGTTTGGCCGAAAATTTAGCGCCTCGAGATTTTCCCGGCAAGCCCAGAAGTGTTTGGCCGGAATAATAACCGTGTATAAGTATAATATATTATATATTATTGCTGAAAGATTTATCGAGTAAGAATATTTTCTTTTTTTACGATTGGGCTATTAAAAGGCCCATATATTAATATAATATATTATATATTATTGCTGAAAGATTTATCGAGTAAGCATATTTTCTTTTTTTTTTACGATTGGGCTATTAAAAGACCCATATATTAATATGATATATTATATATATTATTGCTAAAAGATTTATCGAGTAAACATATTTTCTGTTTTTATTACGATTGGGCTATTAACAAGGCTCATTGCATTTAAATGATAATAGTCTGGAAGACTGAATAAAAGAGTCTAGAAGACTCAAATAAAAGGCAAAAGACTGGATGCCTTACTGTAAAAAAAAATGAATATTCTCCCGAGATTTTATTACTGCAAGTTGACATCTAAGGGGGAGAATTATATGTGAGGATGTTGTGTGGATGTCAACTATCTCACATAATATGTGATTGTACATGATAATTATGGTCATGATTATGCATTTTTGGTTACAAACAGGCCTTATAACAAGGCATCCAGTAAATGATTATCATGTGTCCCTAAAGGACAAATGTAATATTGATGAAACCATATTTGGTCAAGATGATAGCCATGAAGTTAAGATATTTTATAACCGTCAAAAAGATGGATATTATATGACTACCAGAAGGTGGATATTATACTTGCCTACCCTAAAGGTGAAAGCCATTTTATATTTAATTTATTTTATATTCAGTTTAAATTATTACGCATTGCAATTTATTTTATTTACTTTCAGTACTGTTATAATTGTTTCTAGTAAAATAGCTCAAGCATTAGTCTTAAAGACAATGCAAAGTTGACATCCATAGGGGGAGAATTATATATTTATATGTGTGGATGTCAACATAATATATGATATCTCAAAATGAAAAAAAATATATTAACACGCTCCAGAAGAGCATTGAATATGTTCCTGAAGAATGCATATTTTACTATGATCTAGAAGATCATATATTTATGCTCTGGAAGAGCATATACTCTTGAAGAGTACAGAATCCCCCCCCCATTCACAGTAATAAAAACTATCATTATGGATCATGTTAAGATTAACTCTGCTCTATTCCCTGAAGCGAATAAGGCAGTATGATTATTTATATTTGTGACTGAAAATGAGATAATAACTGGAGAATGGCAAATATGCATATTGTTATTGATCCATAACTGGAGAACATACAAAGAGGAATTGTTCTCATACATGAGTATTAAAGTTACTTATCTATTGGGTGCAACATTAACCATGCTATAGGCCAATTTATTTCTTCTACCTAGTGAGGCACCCTCAACAAGGAAAACAGTAGCTGGGGAAGCCATTATTGTCTTTGTTGAGTTTACTATATCTCTGAGTTTTGTTGTATCTTTCCATGTAAGCCTTCCCTTTCTTATAGCCTGAGCATAGACAGTCAGGTATCCCCGAAAAGATCCAGAAGATTTTTCGGCGGATTATATTATTCAGAAAATTCCAAAACTTTACAACCCTCGAGGATTTGTTTTTGGAAATGTCTGCCATTACATTAATTATTGCTCAATAATTCTGATCTTTTCCGACATGAGTGGCAGATATAAGCTTAAAATTGGTACACAACAGCCTGAAGTTGGTACCCGTCAAAAGCTAGTAAATATAGCAGCTTGAAGCTGGTACCAACTTAAAGTTGGTTTATTTGATTTATTTGGCATGACAGGTTGGGCCATTCCGGGTCAGTGATGATGCACCAAAATGTTATTTGGTCATTCATTGAAAAATCAGAAGTTTTACAATCAATGAATTTCCACGAGATTGTATGCTGCAAAATTAATTGTTCGGCCTCCCTAAGATTAGGTTTGCCTAGACCAGCAAGTTTGGGATATGAACGCGGACTGATAAATCCACCGTGTTGACCATATAGGTAATTTTTACGATGCATCGACTAGATGGTCTATTGTGTGACGCAAGTTGGCATTGTGCGCACTTGTTTTAATGATTAAGCCACTTGCGGGTACATATCCCTACTTATGTTACTAGACTATATGTCTACATTATGCTGGTATATTTCTTCAATGGAGAATGTATATCATTGGAAATAAACCCAAACAGATCTGGGCCACATTGACAATTGATTGCAGGACCATTGATGAAATAAAAATATTTGAGAAAATAGTATTTTACATGCAGCAGCACTTGTGTGCATCAAGCCATCAAGTTATCATAATGTCTCCCCATTTAATTGGTTATTGGTCACAAAATATCTCCAATCTTCGGACCGTTGATTATGTACCAAATGCTCCACCACAGTATAGTAAAGTTGGTCCTTAAAGAAGGTTGGGAATAGATATTGGGTATGAATCTCCATCAATTACATCGTTGTTGAAACTATTGACTAAAAGATTGGAGATTCATTTGTAGCAAGATTTGCTGATTGATAATTCGATATGTGTGTATACCCAACATCAGGGGGAGAAAATAAGCAGTTGGATCAAGAATGTTGTAATGCATATGAATGTTGATCCTCACATAAATTAGTTTGAACCTGAAGTTCAAAAGAAGATGATTCGTTTTGAAGCGCCCGTGTCCCAATTTATTAATATGATTTACAAATTAATTATAGATTGGCCAAATAGCCCTTATCATTCCCGGGACACCCGTATCCCAAATAATTCATTAAAGATTATACATCTTGTGAAGTGACCAAAATGCCCTTCAACCCGGGATACAATATCAACAACAAAATCAATGATCATTTATACAACAAATTACACAACAACGAGTATGCAGCGGAAGACTATACATATGATAACATGAATGCAGTGAACTCTATGGATCCGACCCGAGGAGAGGAAAGCACCGCCACCTGCCGAAATGCACCACTGCACAATGAGCAGTTAACCTGAAAAAGACTGTGAGGGGGTGAGACCAACCACTGTCTCACCGCAGACAAATAAACCAATAATATACAAAACAAATCAACTACAAGTACACCGACAATGGCAATAGCAAACACAATGCACAAAACAATTCACAATATACAACACAAGTCATCACCAGACTTCAACCATCTCTTATCGTTACTTATCTTATTATTTTTGTTATTAGGTTTAACATTTAATTAGGGCCCTCTACTGTGTGCGTCGAGCTCGGTCCCGTCTGATCAGACAACCAGGCATAAGCCCAAATAACCAGGCACGAAGCCCAAATAAACCATAGAGAGAGAGAGAGAGACAGAGAGAAAGAGGGAGGTAGAAAGGGGGAGGTAGAAGGAGGGAGGTAGAACCGGCCATCACAGGCCCACATGCAAACCCGCATGCCATCCCGAGGGGTATTACTTCCCGCTCGAACCAACCGGTCAACAGCCCCACAGTAGAATTATTATGTACGTTATTCTCAATTATCTTTTCAGAGTTGTACCATACGTTATTGTCAAACATCGTTGTGTGGATTTAGTATCTTAATCTCAAATCCGGGCCCCAGCCCATAGTCCACCACACAAACCACAAATTTATATCTCATGTGATTTAGCATAACAAACAAACATGCTCAACTGGCATAACATATTACACCGGCACACAGTTCACTCAATCAGGCATACCGCATCAAAGATATCATCAATATATATATACACTTTGCAATCAACAACAGCGGCACATCAAGCAAGCATGCATACAGCATTCAAGACCAACAATTATTATCACCATATATATCAAGACAGTTAACCGAGCATTGTAGGCAGTAATGCATACAAAGGTTTATAAGTCCTCACCTGGGCCATATTAATTGTCTCGAAAGCAGATGCCTCGTTCCACATCAACATTCCTATGTCCATAACATCCTATGAACATACACACTATATAAGATATTTATTCATGGAAATCAAATCAAATACATGCCAATGATATCGTCTTTAGCTTTAATCGTACACTAAACCCGTTACTAAGAAACCGAGGTCTAAACCCAATATTCAAATCCAATTTTATACCTGGGCCTAAGGTTCACCGGGCTTAAGCCCAACTAAGTCCAAGAGTAATTCCCGAGCCTATGGCCCACTCATTATGTCGTTTATGAATTCCCGGCCTGAAGCCCAATCTAAGCCCAATGACAAATTTCCGGGCCTAAAGCCCACTTCCATAAGTCCATATTTAATTAATTATAGGATTGGGCTCAAAGCCCGTTACTTAAGTCCAGGGTCAATCCGATGTCCAAAGATTCCCGGCCTAAGGTTCTACCCGTGTCGGTATTTACCGGCCTAAGGTTCTA
>JAKUCV010001567.1:0-93201 GCA_028386065.3 Turnera subulata | reverse complement strand
CAGGAAAATTGATATGCAATTGCCAGACATATTTAAATTAAGTGTGACCATATACCAGCTGCAAATGCTCCTGTTTAAATTGATATTCCTGAAGAATAATATAAGTATGCAAATGAATCTATAGATTATACTCGGTTCCAAAAAGAAAAGAAATTCTCAATAGAGAAAAAGTAGCAAATGAGATAAGATGGCCCCAGTGAGAATATGGTCTCCAATAGAGGTTTGAATTAAAAATCCTCCAGAAGAGGTTGATTCTCTAACACAAATTGATAAAGTTCCAGAAGTAACTCAGGTACCTGAAATAATTGAGTATGATGAGATCTCAATTATAGTGTCAGAAATAATGTGGAACCGACGAGAAATAACCGTCGACGGAATACGATTTGTATAGCGCTAAATTTTTAAAATGAGGATCATGAACCTATTAATGAATGTAGGTGCTGTATGATAGGCCAAAATAAAGAGATATGATTATAGGCTTTGTTGGACTCGCTTGTGAAGCAAGAAAATTTTCGGACCGGTAGTCCGTACACCAGATAGGTGTAAAATTGATTGGTCGAAAAATGGGTACTTGTGTGGAAAAGATATTAAAATATAAAGCACTGTTTTGTAGCACAAGGTTTACCCAAACGACCTGGTATTAATTGTGAGGAGATATACTCCCCTGTGGTGGATGCGATTATTTTGATAAGTCTGGCATTATATGAAAAAGAATTAGAAATACATCTAATGAATTTTTTTTTACAGCCTACTATGGATCCATAAGTTGTGAAATATACTTAGAGATCCCTGAATGATCCAAGTTGCTTGAAGTAACTAATTCCCGGGAAATTACAAAAATTGAACTGAGTTTAAATCATTTTGAGTATGGATGAATTTATATGTTTAGTGATTGGAACTCCAGAAGAAGTTTCCAAATACCGTGCTATTAGTTTGGCCCTGAAGTACCCTGTCTAAGTGCAATTTATATTGCTGGTATCATAAAGTCTAAAGCTTATGATTTAAGCCTATTGGTAAAATATGTATTTGCTCTCAGCTTCGGGATATAAAAGATGTAGTGTCATGTGAATCCTGTAAACCCGGAGAAAGAAGAGTTGGTTTTTGCAGATACAGATCCCCCCACTTGATCCACAAAAGGCACAGTCGGACATCTGCCACAACATTGCACATGAAGTTGCTATATCATTAGGCCCACAAAAGCAAAAGGGCAAGACTGATGCCCTTACAACAAAATTATGAAGATTACGCTGCCAACTCTGTCCAATTGAAGTAAAGATGTACCAAAAGCAATCAGACAAAATACACGTCACCAGAAGCTGACAAGGACGATCGGCATGCAACGATATCAGGAAATCTATGGAGGCCAAAATGAGGGGGAGTATCAAGCAATCAATGGAAGCCAAAATGAGGGGGAGTAGGATACGCACTGTACTCTTTTTTCCTTCACCAAGTTTTTATCTCACTGGATTTTTCTTGGTAAGATTTTTAATGAGGCAGTTTTCCCAAAGCGTATTCTACGCAACACACAATAACGTCTAAGGGGGAGTGTTATAAAACAAACGTGATAAATGGACGTCACTGTGTCCACCTACCACATCAATAAAATTCTGTACTAAAATGCAGATGAGGATGGAATGAAAATAGAAACCCGAGAGCTAAGTTTTTGGGCTGCTTCAACCTACTACTCCTACTGTTTTTCTTCTTCCTCTTCAATCCCTTCATCATTCACAAATATTTATAACAGAATCATCTTTCTTTGTGATGGAAAGTTTTCTATATCCAGAATTTTACTTTTAACTATTTTATTTTTTTTTTCTGCCAGGAAAACTTAAAGTGCTCATATATTAGCTTGTTATATATAAAGTCACAACATAGTAGAATACCAGAACACCTAATGCCATGGGAGGTGAGGCTACCTAGGTTATAGGACAAGGCTGCCATGAATAGTACTTCTTTTTTTTTTTTTAAATCACGCCATGAATAGTACTTCAACTAATTGGAATCCTACCGGCTCCCTTTATACATATGCTTATGAGAGAAATTTAGAGTGGCCCCCAAAAGATGACATCTAGTTTGGTTATAATTACTTATTGATTTTTTTTTTTATTATATAAGGTACTATGAATTGGAAAAGAAAAGAGAGCATCAATGTAGTCTAATAATATTGTTCTCTAATTAGATTTCATTGAGGGGTCGGGTTTGATGGATTGAAGATCGTTTGCCAATTTATGATTATGGGTAGTTTTTGTTGGGGAAACTCGGGTAATTATCCCACTACAACAAACAACTAGTGAATATAATTCACAACTTATACCCGACAAAGGCGGCTTAGCCGGCCAACAAATGAAACAAGGCGGCTTTGCCAGCCAACAAATGAAATAAGGCGGCTTTGCCGGCCAACAAAGAGATAAGGCGGCTTAGCCGACCAATGTTGAATACTAAACAAATAAACAAATGCGGAAAATATAAAGGCGGAAAAATAAAGAAAGAACACACTCAAAAATTGTTAACGGAGTTCGGCCAATTATGCCTACGTCTCCGGAGCACTGCTCTTTTAATAGGAGAGGAAGAGTATTTAGTACAATTGCTAGGATACAATGTACTCTAATTTTTGGGATGGATTTCTAAGGCAAGGGGGAGTTCTATTTATAGCAAAACAAAACCCCCCACAAGCACTTTCTCCAAGATGTGGGATTGGAATAGGCAACACTATTCCAACAAATCTCCACCTTGTTGCTATTCAAATCCCACTAAGTACTAATCTTCTCAACCAAACAAAGAACAGTGCTTCCAACTTGCGTCAACTCAAATATGTAAGATATTGACCAAGTCTAAACAATGTTCAAACTTGGCCCTTGTCACCACCTTGGTCATCATATCTGCAGGATTCTCTGTAGTCAAAATCTTCTGGAGAAGTATCTCTTCTTCTTCAAGAATCTCTCTCACAAAATGATAGCGAACATCAATATGCTTCGTCCGTGCATGAAAGACTTGATTCTTTGCCAAATGAATAGCACTCTGACTGTCAGAATATACTACAAGTTGTTTCTGACCAACTCCCAAGTCTTTTAGCAACCCATAAAGCCAAATTGCCTCCTTCACAGCTTCTGTAATAGCCATATACTCTGCCTCCGTTGTAGACAAAGCCACCGTTGACTGTAAAGTGGACTTCCAACTAATAGGGGCTTTTGCTAAAGTGAATAAATAGCCCGTCGTCGATCTTCGCTTATCCAAATCTCCTGCATAGTCGGAATCACAATATCCAACCACTCCTTGACCAAGTGATTCATCCCGCTCAAACATTAAACCAACATCTACGGTATCTTTGATATACCGAAGAATCCATTTCACAGCTTGCCAATGACCTCTGCCAGGATCATGCATGTATCTGCTCACAACACTAACAGCTTGTGAAATATCCGGTCTCGTACACACCATTGCATACATCAAGCTTCCGACTACATTGGCATAAGGGACTTTTGCCATGTATTCTCGTTCTTCATCTGTCTGCGGAGATAACTGGCTACTAAGCTTCAAATGAGGAGCAAGCGGAGTACCTACAGGTTTTGACCCTTCATTCATGCCAAAACGTTGTAGTACTTTCTTCAAATACTCTTTTTGTGTCAGCCAAAGCTTGCCTCCCTCTCTGTCTCTGCTTATCTCCATACCAAGAATCTTTTTGGCTTCTCCCAAATCCTTCATCTCGAACTCTCTACTCAACTGAGCCTTCAACTTGTCAATTTCAACTTGGCTCTTTGCAGCTATCAGCATATCATCAACGTATAAGAGTAGATAGATGTAGGACCCATCTTGTAGTCTTCTCAAATACACACAATGGTCGTATTTGCTTCTTGTGTACTTCTGACCCAACATAAACTTGTCAAATCGTTTGTACCACTGTCTTGGTGATTGCTTCAAACCGTACAACGACTTGTCTAGTTTGCACACCCAATTTTCTTTACCAGCAACTTTGTATCCATCGGGCTGAGTCATATAGATTTCCTCCTTCAAGTCACCGTGTAAGAATGCAGTCTTCACATCAAGTTGAGCTAGCTCCAAATTCAACTGTGCTACCAAGGCCAACAAAATTCTAATGGAGGAATGCTTCACAACTGGAGAAAATACCTCATTATAATCAATTCCCTCCTTCTGAGCGTAGCCTTTAGCCACCAATCTTGCCTTGTAACGAACATTACTCTTGTCAGGAAATCCTTCCTTTTTAGCAAATACCCATTTGCATCCAATTGCCTTCTTTCCCTTCGGTAGTTGTGTCAACTTCCATGTTTTGTTCTTCTGAAGAGATTCCATCTCCTCCTCCATTGCCCCTTTCCAACTGCTACTTTCAGAACTCCGAATGGCTTCTGAAAAAGTGGAAGGAACATCATCAATGACTGGAAGTGCATAGGCCACCGTTTCGATGAGACGTTCTGGTTTTCTTCTTTCTCGTCTCGGTCTACTAGTGGCAATTGACTCGAACTGCTGCGTAGGTTCTTGGGCCGGAACCTCTTCTTCATCTGACTCTTCCTCTGTCAATGGAGAGTCACCATTGGTGCTCTTAGCTGGGATCACCATAGTAGGCTCAAACTCCACCTGCTTTGATACACACTCCACCTGCTGTGAAGTACCACCAGCTTCTTCTGGATTTACCTTAGTCAACATGGCAGATTCATCAAAGGTAACATCCCTGCTGATAATAGTCTTCTTTGTCTCTAGACACCAAAGACGGTATCCCTTCACTCCAGCATTAAGACCCATAAATAGAGCCTTCTTTGCTCGTGGATCTAACTTTGATTCATTCACATGGTAGTATGCAGTGGAGCCAAACACACGCAAAGAATCATAATCTGTAGCAGGTTTCCCAGACCATACCTCCAAAGGAGTCTTGCCACCTAAAGCAGAATGTGGCAATCGATTAACAAGATGTTGAGCATATGTCACAGCCTCAGCCCAAAAATTTCTGCCTAGCCCAGCATTAGACAGCATACAACGAACTTTCTCCACTAATGTCTTGTTCATACGCTCTGACACCCCGTTCTGCTGTGGTGTTTTTCTGACTGTGAAGTGCCGAACTATGCCACAATCTTGGCATATCTTCAAGAAAGGATCACTCGTATATTCTCCACCATTGTCTGTTCGGAGAACTTTAATCTTTCTTCCTGTCTGGTTCTCAACCTGAGTTTTCCATTTAAGGAAAATCCCAAGCACTTCATCCTTCTTCTTCATTGTAAACACCCACACTCTTCTGGAAAAATCATCAACAAAAGTGACAAAATAGTGTCTACCTCCAAGAGATGGAGTCTTCGCAGGTCCCCATACATCTGAATGCACATAGTCCAAAATCCCCTTGGTATTATGGATAGCAGTGCCAAACTTCACTCTTCGTTGCTTTCCCAGAACACAATGCTCACAAAATTCCAATTTGCAAGTCTTCGTACCTTTCAACAATCCCTGCTTGGCAAGAATTTGCAAGGATTTTTCACCAGCATGTCCCAAACGCATATGCCACAGCTTCGTTGCCTCTGCATCCTTCTTGCTTCCAGAAGTTACTGCTGCAACTGCCCCAATTACTGTACTACCTTGGTAGTAATACAGATTATTCTTCCTCACACCTTTTAACATCACCAATGCTCCTGATGTTGCTTTAAGAATTCCATCTCGGATAGTGATAATTAGGCCTTTTGATTCTAAGGCACCCAAAGAGATGAGATTCTTCTTCAACTCTGGAACATATCGAACCTCTCTCAAAATTCTGGTGGATCCATCATGATTCCTCAGCTTGATTGAACCTATCCCAACTGTTTTACATGGATTATCATTGCCCATGAAAACAACCCCGCCATTGAGCTCTTCAAACTCAAAGAACCATTCCCGGATGGGACACATATGGTAGGTGCAACCTGAATCCAAAATCCACTCATCTGCTTGTGATGTTGAGGGTGAACCAACCAAAGAGACTTCTGACTCTGCATCACTCTTGCATTCTGCAACATTTGCATCTTGTGGAGTCTTTTCTCTCTTCTTCAACTTCGGACAGTCTTTCTTCCAATGCCCTTTCTCATGACAAAAGGCACACTCATCTTTGGCAACTCTGCTTTTGGACTTGGATCTTCCTCTTCTCCCCTTTGTCTGGCTTTGTTGTCGTCCTCTAGCCACTAAGGCTTCATCTGCTGCAGGTGCTTTGTTCTTCACTTTATCTTGTTGTCTCAGCTCGTGACTATACAAAGCAGAACATACAGCCTCCAATGATACATTCTCCTTCCCATGAAGTAGAGTAGTCTCCAGGTGCTCGAATTCATCGGGAAGAGATGATAACAGCATCAAAGCCAAGTCTTCATCTTCAAATATAACATCTAAATTGAACAGGTCTGCTACTAATTTTTTAAACAGAGTAATGTGTTCATTCATCGTAGAACCTGGTCGATACTCGAACCGGAACAATCTCTTCTTCATCAGAAGCTTGTTTTGACCACTTTTCTTCAAGAAAGTGTCTTCCAATGCCTTCCACAGTTTGTGTGCAGAAACTTCATTTTTGAAAGCATATTTCTGCTCCCTGGACAAGCACGATCGAATTGTTCCGCAAGCCAACTTGTTTACATCGGCCCACTCCTTGTTACTGATATCGTCAGGTTTCTCTTCTTCAATAGCAACATCAAGTCCCTGCTGGAACAGCGAGTCAAGGACCTCACACTGCCACATGCCAAAATGACCGGTACCGTCAAATATCTCCACAGCAAGCTTCGAACTAGATACTGGGATCCTCGACCATCTGGATGTGGAAACCATCTCTCCTGATTGTATACTTGATGTAGCCTGTTTTGAACCTGCTTCCGCCATTACAAAATCAAAAGATAGTATTCAACAATTACAAATAGCCCAAAGGACGAACCTTCGGCTCCGCTACCACTTGTTGGGGAAACTCGGGTAATTATCCCACTACAACAAACAACTAGTGAATATAATTCACAACTTATACCCGACAAAGGCGGCTTAGCCGGCCAACAAATGAAACAAGGCGGCTTTGCCAGCCAACAAATGAAATAAGGCGGCTTTGCCGGCCAACAAAGAGATAAGGCGGCTTAGCCGACCAATGTTGAATACTAAACAAATAAACAAATGCGGAAAATATAAAGGCGGAAAAATAAAGAAAGAACACATCCAAAAATTGTTAACGGAGTTCGGCCAATTATGCCTACGTCTCCGGAGCACTGCTCTTTTAATAGGAGAGGAAGAGTATTTAGTACAATTGCTAGGATACAATGTACTCTAATTTTTGGGATGGATTTCTAAGGCAAGGGGGAGTTCTATTTATAGCAAAACAAAACCCCCACCAAGCACTTTCTCCAAGATGTGGGATTGGAATAGGCAACACTATTCCAACAGTTTTTGCCAGCACTCATGCACCAGCACCACGGTGCCATTGGTTTTGACCTTGTGCCAAGACGGTCATACGTCGATTCAGGATGGGGTTTGGGTAAATCATTATCGGTTTATGGGGAACTTAGCTTGCAAATTTAGCACGATCTAAACAATCTCAAGTTTCAAAGATTGCTTTGTTATTTGATGAGCTTGTAACCCCTGGATTAGACTACCCTAATTTCTAAGATTAGACCTACATTATACCACGTCAACAACGTTTTACCTCGTTTACTATGCAAATTAGGTCATTACTCTCTTTTCTAACACAAGAGGACCTTTTTTTTTGTCGCAAACACATGAAGACAAGAGGATTGTTGAGTGATTGTTGTAATGGATCTGTAAATTATTTTACCATAAAAAAAATGGATCTGTAAATTATTTTTTCCTGACAATGATCTGATTTTTTTTTTTACCTGGTGTTTAATAGAAAGAATAATATGAATCGCTCGTGTGACGAATGGACTCCTGAGTCCTGACCAGAGCCAGCTGACTTTGGATTTTGGAATGATTCCAATTTCCAAATCCTTGCCTTTAAAAAAAAAAAAAAAGAGGGAAAACATCCTGGTCATGCTCTCTTCTGTCCTATCCTATCAGGCTATTACACATCTCACAAGACAGGGACATGACTGCAACTCTTCAAACTCCAAAACCATAAACAAGTTAACTAACAGTGTATCCAATCTAAACAAGACCCAGTTTTGGTCAATTCACAAGCTTTTACCTTTTCCAGTTTCTAATTCAATTTCTTCATCTACTACAATTATACCATCACAAAGCAACAATCTTCTTCCATGCAAATCCCTGAACATAAACTTGTTAGGTTTGTCTCCTTATTATGTGCAAATCAAAAAAGAGCACCGATGTAATAATCCCCTCTTCTTCAACCCCAAGATCCCATACCTCAAAATCCACTTCCACATCATCATCTTTCATCAACCCATCATCCTCTTCCTCACTAACGGCTACTACAAATTTTACTACTTCTTCCACTTCATCTTTTTCGAGCAAGAAATCTTTCCCTACCCTCAAAGAAACACTACCCGAGAACCCTCACATCTATGACTTCCCCGAAATCTGCAGGGCCACCAACAACTTCTTGAACAAACCCTTCTCTTCCTCTTCCTCCTCCACTTCTTGGCGCTGCAAAATCCGCGGGAAAGACGTCATTCTCTTCCAGCGCAAGCTTCGCCGGCCAATTCAGTCGCCGGAGCTCCAGCGCCGGTTGTTGACCATCTGCAAGAGCCATCACAGTAGCCTCATCAAGCTTCTTGGTGCAGCCACATCCGGGAGCTATATTTATCTGGTTTATGAGTACGTTAATGGTGCTACCTTATCTAATTGTCTTAGAAACAAGCAGAACTTGAACTACACTGTGTTATCCTCTTGGTTGTCTCGTATGCAGATTGCAACAGATATAGCTCACGGTCTTGATTATATTCACAACTGCTCCGGTTTGGATTCGGGCTTTGTGCTGCATTATAGTTAGTGAAGATTCTTTGAATGCAAAGATTTGTCATTTTGGGACTGCAGAGTTGTGCGGGGAAATGGTTGAAGAGAAAGGGCTTGAAGAGAAGAATTTGGGTAGGCAGAGTAGTGGGAGGATGAAAATTGAGGGGACTAGAGGGTATATGGCGCCAGAGTTTCAAGGGAGTGGAATTGTGACACAGAAGTGTGATGTGTACGCATTTGGGGTGGTTGTTTTGGAGTTGGTGTCAGGGGAGGATGCATTGAGGTACTATTTTGATGAGGAGAGGGGAGGGTATAGAAGGACATGGTCATTCTGTTTTGCTCTGTTTTCTGCAATACTTTTCATTTATCACAACCAAATTCTTGATATACATTAATGCACCTCCACTTGAATTTCCCAGGTCGCTTTTTATATTATGATGGCCAGATACAGGTCTAATATTGCATACAGAGTACATATAAAAGGCTAGATAGAAAACTTAGTAGAAAGGTCAGGCAGGGTAGTGGCTGCTCAAACCTGAAAAATTAAAGGGCATCATTACGATCTCATGTTATATTACATATGATCCTCCACAGAATCCCTTTATTTTGTTCATATTTGTACCATGCCAGTAGTAAAGTTCGCAACTTAAAAGATCACTTTGGTTTTGAACCACAAGCACCATCACCATAAGCATCAAGAGCATCACCACTTAGGCTGAAAGTCCTCCACTCACTCGATGTCTTTGCACCCATCTCCTCATAAAACCTAATAGCATTCACATTCCAGTCCAGCACCGTCCACTCCACCCTGGCGCAACCCATCTTCACCGCCTGCTCCGCCACCGCCGACAGCAGCATTCTCCCCAACCCCTTCCTCCTATAACACTTCCTCACAAGCAGAGTCTCCACGTGAAACCTGGGCTTTGCCTGGAAAGCCGAGTAGCCCGCAGAAAACAACACAAACCCTGCCACCACACCACCAGTGTCCTCAATATCCTTAAAGATTCCGGCTTCAGGGTCGTGAATGTGCTCTTCAAGGTGGATGGTACCCTCAATGGGAGTGAAGGGTGTAGAGTGGAGGAGCTTCTTGAAAGGCAGAGAGGAGACCTCGAGGAGGAAGACGGTGACGGAAAGGAAAGGAGGGAAGCTGAAGAGAGTGGAGGCGAGGGAGGATTCTGTGGCGGAGAAGCGGTGAGTGTAGTTTTGGCTGGTGGCAAGTTGGTGTATGAGCTTGTGGATGTGAGGAACATCTTTGGGGGTTGCTAATCGAATACGGGTGTGTAGTGGGTAGCCACCTGATGAATTGGTAGCTGTAGAATCCATTGCTGATGACTACTCTGGTGATGGTGTAAGGGAAGAATGGGAATATGATGGATAGATAGATAGCAAGAAAAGAATGGTGGGGATTTTTTTATAGAGTTTTGGAAAATGGAATTACAAAGAAAAATCATGACGCTGTACAGTGTTTTTTGGACTGTGTAAGGTCTACAGGTGTGCCAATAAAAGTGCGTGGGTTATTTCTTTCCTTCTTCCTCCACCTCTTCCCCTATTTCTTCTCTTTCCTTCTCTTTTCTTTTTTTTTTTTTCTCTTTCGCACGGCATCCTAGACCAGCTCACCACATGCTAATCCAGACTAATCCACATGCTAATCCAGACTAATCCACATGCTCATTCTTCTCTTTATGAGCAGCAATAGCAGGATTGTGCTGATCATTCTTCTTTTGCTCTGTTTTTTGCAATGCTCTTTATTGATCACAACCATATTATTGATATGGATATGAGCATATGCATATACAATTGAACATTACTTTGCCCTCCACTTCAATTTAATTAATTCCAAAGTTGCTTTTTATATTATAATGGACAGAAGATACAGTTCTAATATTCATACTGTGTACATACTGAAAGATACCAGTAATTATACAGAGTATTCCAAGGAAAAGTTAGTATCAAGGTTAGTAGATGATGTTCAGAGCATATGGCAAGGTAGTGGCTGCTTACCCTTATCCAATGATGTTAATACATCTTGAAATTAAATAATAATTTTTCAGCTTGTTATCCTCAAGAATAATGGTACATATAAACCATCCTCAATTAACCAAATTTGCTATGATCTTCCCAGCGATAAAGTTTGAAATGGGTGTGATCAATGTCGCACATAAATCATACAATATCCAACATCATACCCTCAGCTACATTAATATGGAGAGGGTTTGATTTTAATTGCCTGATCAAACCTGCAAAATTAGAAGGCATTATTACGATCTCATATTATATATGATCCTCTGACGAATCCCAATATTGCTGGGGATTACTCTTATTCTATATTATACATATATATACATATACCATGCCAGTAAAAGTTTGTAACGTAGAAAAATCACTTTGGACTTGCAGCAGGAGCAGCATTACCACCATAAGCTTCAAGAGCATCATCGCTTAGCCTGCAAATCCTCCACTCACTCAATATCTTTGCACCCATCTCCTCATAAAACCTAATAGCATTCACATTCCAGTCCAGCACCGACCACTCCACCCTAGCACAACCCATCTTCACCGCCTGCTCCGCCACCGCCGAGAGCAGCATCCTCCCCAACCCTTTCCTCCTATAACACTGCCTCACAAGAAGATCCTCCACGTGAAACCCAGGCTTTGCCTGGAACGACGAATATCCCGGAGTAAACAGCACGAAACCTGCCACTACAGCGCCATCAGCTTCTTCCATGTAGTTAGTTCTAAAAGTTGCGGCTTCAGGGTCATGAATATGTTCTTCAAGATGGATGGCATGGTCAAGGGGAGTGAGGGGTGTAGGGTGGAGGAGCTTCTTGAAGGGTTGAGGGGAGGCCTCGAGGAGGAGGACGGTGACGGAGTGGAAAGGAGGGGAGCTGAAGAGGGTGGAGGAGAGGGAGGATTCTGTGGCGGTGAAGAGGTGAGTGTCGTTTTGGCAGGTGGCTAGTTGGTGTATGAGCTTGTGGATGTGAGGAACATCCTTTGGAGTCGCTAGGCGAATCCGGGTGTAAAGTGGATTGGCTGGGTTGGTGGAGTTGTTGTAAACTCCATTGGCAACTCCTGTGGCTGCTCTGGCCATTATGGTTTGTATAGCAAGAATGAGAATGTGGATAGTTTGTGAGAAGAAGGAGATGGTGGAGACTTTATAGAGTCTCGAAACTAGAATTACTATTGTGAAAAATAAATTAAATGACTCGGTTTCTAGTTTATTAATTTATTTTTCACAGGTAATGAAGTACAATCAAAAAGTTGTGCTGGATATAGACAAAGCAGACTACATAGTAAGGATTAATTCTAAAAATGACCCTAGTATCACTTACTTTTTTGGTTCATATCAGCATAATTGATTTCAAACTTTTTTGCACAGGAAATGAAGTGCAATTAAGACTTGTGCTGAATATAGACAAAGTAGAGTACATACATAATAAGGATAGCTGGCTCAATTAGCACCACAAGAAGAAATGATAATGACATTTGATATTGGTGTGTAGAACGTGCATTTTGGTATGTTTTATGAAGTTATGAGACAAAAGTCACTGTAAATATTGCTTTTTCAACAGTATTGACTGAGTCACGCAAAAGCCAATAGAATGCTTTGGCCGCCATCTGTTCAGCGGCGTCTGTTTTATGTAATACGAAGAATCATCCATCGCATATGCGCCATAAGAGCATAAACCATGTGGACAAGGATCTAATGGCAGTGTGGTCCAGCAATCTACCCTATCAAGTCACGGAATCGAAAATTGCCAATTTATAAAAGAAAGTGTTAATCCTTCGACCGGGAAGTGATATGTTGTGATTTTTCTCTTCCCTTCCTTTATTCGGTTTAGCTGTTAAAACTTACGGGATTTACTAATGGAAAATGAGTGCTGATAGATGAATGTATTATTTGGAACCTAACACTATTCTTTTTATGCATCGGGGAGAAAACAAGCAAGCGAGGCTCAAGTGAGATCCACATTCGTGGGCTTGGACACCACAAAGTAACCCAAACCTTAAGGCATTGAGTACATGGGTCCTTTCCACTTATATTTTACTCACTTGGTCTCTTTCTATCCGATGTGGGACAATAACTCATACTTAAACACCCAACAGCTTAATAATTTATTGGTAAGTTTTTCTTGAAAGATGTGCTGTTGTTTAACGCAGTTTTAGCCACCGTCTTCCAAGTTGTCAAAACTCTACGATCTCCTGGAAGCAAGTTAGAAGTTTTGGAACAACGGAGCAAGTTACAAGGAACGGAATGCAAGTTTGGCATTCTTTTCCGTGGGAGTATCTTTTGGGGTAATACATAAAAGTAGTCTAGGTTCAGGGGATCTGAATTATTCTTTGGCTGAAGTGTAACCAAAATTGAGTTAGACAATCCAAACGTGTTGAACTCCTGTGGAGTACATCCAAAAGACTTTCTTTAAAAGGCTCTTTCGGCTGTGCTATTACTAGCACTCAATCTTTTGCTGATAGGAGCACCCATAATTGAATCTTCTTTTTTGGGATATAATTAAGTTTTTAATATATATACAAAACACTTGATTGCAATTTTTGGTTTATTAATTCAGATGCTGTGTATCCAAAAAGAAAAAGAAAAGATGTACCAAAAAAAAAAAGAAAAAGAAAGGGGGGCATTAATAGTGGTGTTTTCCTTGAAATGAATTTTGTCCAAGAGGTCGTAAGCCCAAATGCTTAATCTCGGATGTGGTGGAATCGAAGATAATTGGGGGAGTTGAGGATTGTGAATGATTTTTAATATTCTAATGCATAAAATTTAAAAAATAAAAGGAAAAAAAATCATATTAGCGAATTTCAAGCGTGCACTACATATATAAGCCATGTCGTCATTGAAACCTCTTCTTGTCCGAGTCATTTCTAATTATGATAATTACGATCAAAACCTATCGTTTGGGATAATCACTCTTGAGTATACAAGAATTTAGGATATTACAAATCAGTCCATACAGTTTTGTTTTCATATCAATCGAGTCTTATATTCCGTTAATTCCCCGTTGGTATCACTACCCCAAAACAAAATGTCAATCTATGCCTCTACACTTTATAGTTATATTTTGTTTGAAAATTCCAATTCTGCTTGTCCCATATAAATCATTTTCGGTTTACGGGAACTTAGCTTGCAAATTTAGCACAATCTAAACAACCTCAAGTTTCAAAGATTGCTTTGCTATTTGATGAGCTAGTAACCCCTGGATTAATGTCTACCCTAATTTCTAAGATTAGATCTACATTATACCCCATCAACAACGTTGTACCTCGTTTACAATGCAACTTAGGTCATTACTCTCTTTTCTTATCGTGGAGTGATTGTTTTAATTTGGATCTGTAATTTTTTTTTTTTCTGACAATGATCTGCAAATTTTTTACTTTGTGTTTAATCAAGAGAATAATATGAATCGCTCATGTGACGAATGGACTCCTGAGTCCTGACCAGAGTCTGCTGACTTTGGAATGATTCCAAATCCTGGTTTTTTATTAAAAAAAAAATCCTGGTCATGCTCTCTTCTGTCCTATCCTATCCTATCAGGCCATTACACATCTCACACGACAGGGACATGACTGCAACTCTTCAAACTCCAAAACCTTAAACAAGTTAACAGCGTATCCAATCTAAACAAGACCCAGTTTTTGTCAATTCACAAGCTTTTACCTTTTCAATTTCTTCATCTACTTCAATACCTCCAGAAAGCAACAATCTTCTTCCATGCAAATCCCAGAGCATAAACTTGTTAGGTTTGTCTCCTTATTATGTGCAAGTCAAAAAAGAGCACCGATGTAATAATCCCCTCTTCTTCAACCCCAAGATCCCATACCTCAAAATCCACTTCCACTTCATCATCATCCTTCATCAACCCATCATCCTCTTCCTCCCCCTCACTAACGGCTACTACAAATTTTACTTCTTCGACTTCATCTTTTTCGAGCAAGAAATCTCTCCCTACCCTCAAAGAAACACTACCCGAGAACCCTCACATCTATGACTTCCCCGAAATCTGCAGAGCCACCAACAACTTCTTGAACAAACCCTTCTCTTCCTCTTCCTCCTCCACTTCTTGGCGCTGCAAAATCCGCGGGAAAGACGTCATTCTCTTCCAGCGCAAGCTTCGCCGCCCGATTCAGTCGCCGGAGCTCCAGCGCCGGTTGTTGACCATCTGCAAGAGCCATCACAGTAGCCTCATCAAGCTTCTTGGTGCATTATAGTTAGTGAAGATTCTTTGAATGCAAAGATTTGTCATTTTGGGACTGCAGAGTTGTGCGGGGAAATGGTTGAAGAGAAAGGGCTTGAAGAGAAGAATTTGGGTAGGCAGAGTAGTGGGAGGATGAAAATTGAGGGGACTAGAGGGTATATGGCGCCAGAGTTTCAAGGGAGTGGAATTGTGACACAGAAGTGCGATGTGTATGCATTTGGGGTGGTTGTTTTGGAGTTGGTGTCAGGGGAGGATGCATTGAGGTACTATTTTGATGAGGAGAGGGGAGAGTATAGGAGGGTTAGTGTGATTGATAGGGCAAGGGAGGCTTTGGCTGCAGGTGAAGGTGGAGTAAGGAAGTGGGTTGATAGAAGGTTGAGGGATTCTTTTCCTGTGAAAGTTGCAGAGAAAATGATATTGCTAGGATTGGAGTGTGTGGAAGCGGATCCGGGGAAGCGGCCGGAGATGGCAAGGATTGTGGTTAGGGTGTCGAAATATTACTTGGAATCGAAGAATTGGGCTAAGAGTATTGGTGGGATGCCTACTGATTTCTCTGTTTCTGTGGCACCTAGATGAGAGTGATCAACAAAAAGAACTTGCAGATTATTTGGTGACTTGGGTCTTCTTGTTGGATTCTTTGGGATTTTTCATTGATTTTCAATTTTGTATGCATTCTAGTAAAGAGTTGAGCATACTTGATTTTGTACAGATGTATAACATGATATGTGAGTAAGATCTTCTCGGTTGATGCCATTAATTGACAAGTAACCAACAATCTTGTTGCCCGGCAGAAGGTATTATACACTAACTTCTTCAGTTTAACGACATGTTCTTAGTCGATTATAGACTAATGAAAACTCATCATCTAGCTCTGGTTTAGCAAATGCTCACATTTTGGGCTGCAGGAGGTGTCAGTTACTTCACTAGAGTGTCACTTCTGGCAATGTTGGTCGAATTTGCCGTACTTGTTATTGCAAGTGAACTAAAAATGCCCTGATCTAGACACCGAACCGAATTGTTGAACCCCTTTGATGAGTTACCTGTCTTGCAAGTGAACTAAAAATGCCCTGATCTAGACACCGAACCGAATTGTTGAACCCCTTTGATGAGTTACCTGTCTAAACTTTGGTTAGGCTTGAATATTAGTGCTTGGCATGCCAAGCTTATTACGACAAGAGATCCTTTCCAATATCATTTGAATATTAAAAGTTCCCCCTTCTGCAAATGTAATCTTGCATCAATGACCAATTCCAAAGGGAGTCCTACCTTGACTGTAAAGATTACTTAAGCACCTGCTGCAAATATAACCTTGCATGAGTGACCAATTCCAGGAAGAGTCCCGTCTTTGACCGTTGTTTCTGGTGACTGTTCGTGGTGGGATTCTAAAAAAAAATTGCATATTAATCTTGGTTTTGGTCTGGAGTTTCATTCTGCAGAAATAAATTGATAATTTGCCTGTTGTGTTTAAAAATTGGCATGTAAACTACATGATCACTGCATGACACGCTAATAATGATAAATTAGTCTAATGCCTTGTTCCTGTTGTGAACAATTAGTATCAATCTTAACCCTCTACCAATCAATAACTTGATTTTAGGATGGCGAATTGACTGTTCAAATTGCAATTTTGTTAACTGTGCAAATTAGGTGCTCCTTTTTTTGTGAAAATTTGGATGCTCCTTTAAAGCTATACTACTTAGTTGCTATTTCTGAGGAAAAAAAAAGGGTAGAAATAGCAACACTAGGGTTTATCAAGCATTGAGGAGAGGAGAAGGATTTTTTTTTACAGTAAGGCTTTCCAAGTCCACTGGAAAGAGAAGAATAGTGATAACACAATTATTACAAATTTCTTAATTAAGAAATAAATTATTATGACATTGACACACACTTTTTAGCCAAAAATAGAAAAAACACAAAAGAAAAGGGTAAGAAAAGCCAAAAGATAATAAAAGGAATTCCAACGTGTGGGAAACACGAAACATAAATTGGGGAGCAAAACATTGATTACAATACAACTTACGGTCCAAGTATAATTTCCAGTGTTTGTAAAAAAAACATTAAATTAAAACATGTGACCCATAAACTTGTTGTCCAAGTCCAAGTTCATATTCTTCTCCTACTAAAGAAAGGCCCTTTCCCTCCGTTTCGCCGACGTGTGTCCGGTGCGGCGAGCTTGGGTGGTGCAACAGTCCTCCGTCCATGGCGGCAGCTAGGAATATGTTGCAGATGAGACGAGCTCTCTCTGTTTTCCTCCGCAACAATCAGGCCTCCACTTCGCTTCTCAATACTGGTTTGTTCCTTTTCCCCCCTTTCTCTGCTATTGAAGCCAAATTTCTGCTTCTTCACTGTTTTGCAATTTGTTCCTCTTTTTTTTTATCTTCTGGGTTTCTGTTATTGTGAATTTGGGACATGGGTTTCTTTTTCTTTTGAGTTTTTGTTCTAGTGAATTGGTGCTCTGCCTTCAATTTTTGATTTTGTTTGTGTTCAGTGATTGCTTGTTGAATTCCTCCTGGTGTTGGCTGTCTTTTTTTTTATAAGGTTTTCCTTTCCTTTCTCTTCTGTAGTCAATTTGAAATAATGTTTTCCCTAAGGTTTTAGCTCTGTGCTTCCTTTGCTGTCTGTGAAACTATGATGCAATATCAGATAGCCATTGTTAGGGCTATGCAAATGAGTGAAAAACATTGTTTTCTGTATGTTGATAAGGTGCAGGTTTATTGGTTGGATTAATCACACACTGATTGTTGTACTTCTGTTTAACTTATTGCAACCGTGGTTGTTTATGACTTCCTATTTTAGTAGTTTCAGGAAAGATCCTAGTTTTTCTTATGTTATCAGGCATTGGATTATCAGTGATGTTTGGGTTTAGTGACATACATATTGTTTTCCCCTATTCAACACTGACAAGGATCCATCATTTTAAGTGCAGCTGATGCAAAATCACAACATTAATTAGTCTAACATACTCAAATCCCAAACCCCGGAACCTACTTTGGAAACTAAAAATGTGTCCTGCATTTTTTATCACCACATACTACTCTTCTGAAATTTGTCTTTGTTTCTCTGGTTTCTTTTCTTCTTTTTTTTTTTTTTTGGTTTCAAACTCTTTCTCTGATTCTTCAAGTGTTCTGTATAGATGCAAAAATTTTCTTGTGTCTCACACATTGCCTTGAATTGAAACTATTTCTTGCAGAAACTGCACGCCGGGTGCTTGCTTCCGGTTCAATCTTCACTCGTGATGATTTCTTTAGAAGAGGGTTTCAGACACAAACAAATCAAGTCACCCAAGCTATTGAAGATTCAGAAAACAGTCAGACTGATAGTCTGAAGCAACCTGACGCAAACAATTCTGACTCAGATAATGCTCTCGCCCGGATCGGCGGCGACTACAATCCCGTCCAGGCGCCTTCCGATGCCTCCAACCTGAAAATATCACCAAGGCATGATCTTGCAATGATCTTTACTTGCAATATCTGCGAGACAAGGTCTATGAAGATGGCTTGCCGCGAATCATACGAGAAAGGCGTGGTCGTGGCACGTTGTCCCGGTTGTGAAAACTTACACCTGATTTCTGATCGTCTTGGGTGGTTTGGGGAACCAGGAAGCATTGAAGACCTCTTGGCTGCTCGTGGGGAGGAGGTTAAAAAGGGTTCTGCTGATACATTGAATCTAACACTTGATGATTTCGCTGGAAAGAAAATCATAAATGAGTAATCTTCCAGCTTCCATGCAACACTTATCATGTTTTATTGAACTTAGATGAACAATTTTACTAGCAGTGAAGCTACATGCTGTATCTGTTTTTGCTTTTCAATTTTTGATTGCAGTAATTTCCAGAGTTAGGAAAGTTAGTGCGGAATTTTTCGTCAATACTGCAGTTAAGTAATGAAAATTTTGTTTTTATTTATCGTTTAGGCGGTGTATTATGGTCCTGCTCCTGATGGAACAAGGATTTTTACTGAATTTGAACTTTTTGCCGTGTATCCTACTCCTTATGGAACAATGATTTCTATTGAAATTTCAACTTTTAACGACCTCGTTCTCCAAAAGTTATATATAGCCCAAATAACTTTACGCTTGCCATACGCCACATACTAAATAAAACTAAACCCAACTCAACCTACAGAGAAGAACCAAAAACCAGAGCATACCCTTATCTTGTTTTACAAGGTACCTTTTTAATCCCTTTTCTTTCTTAAGCTTCTCTTGGCTCGTTGTTTTTCTTTTCTTTTGTCGACTCGCTTGTCAAAGTAATGACCCTCTCAATTCTTCTGTTCTTCTTTTTCTTTTTCTTTCCTTCGCCGTAATTATGATGGTTATATTTCTTGGTTTATTTCTTGGAAGTTTAGCTTACGCGTATATATTTTGAAAAATCTTAAACCTAAACTCTTTTCAATCTCGTGTAGCTAGTGAAGAGAAACAATGGCATCGCCTATGATTCCTGATTCAGAACTCGTGACACCATTAAGTTCTGATAAAGAACAAGGTCTTTACGGTCACCAATCGTGGTCAGGTTCTTCCCTTCAGGCGGAAGATGATGATTTGTACGACAAGAAAAAAACCCTCGAGCGTCAACTGGAGTTCCTCGACATTCAGGAAGAGTACATCAAAGAAGAGATAAAGAACCTGAGGCGGCAGGAGTTGCAGGCAAAAGAGGAGATCAGGAGGATTCAGGCTGTCCCTCTTCTTGTTGGCCAATTTCTGGAAGCTATTGACCACGATCACGCTATTGTTGAACCTACATCAGGCAGGAATCAATATGTCAGGATTTGCAGCACCGTCAATCGAGAACTCCTGAAACCATCGGCTTCTGTGGCCCTGCATCGCCATTCGTCTTCTCTGGTTGATGTTTTGCCTTCAGATTCTGAGTCTGGCGTCTCCCTTTTGAGTGCTTCAGAAAAACCTGATGTTACTTATGCTGTATGTTTTTCTTTCTTCTTATTTTCCTCATTTCCTGCCTTTATGTTTATCTCTTTGAATTTCTTTTTTCTAAAGAATATATGATTTAGTTACGGTTAGTATCCACTTATTCACACTAAAAAGACCCTATTACAGTACTTTAGTGCTCCCTGTGACTGGTGTGTTTTCGGCGTGTATGTATCCGTATGCCAAGCTCAATTTTTTGGATCGTCTTTGGCTATAGGATATTGCTTCTTTTCAACTCTGTAGAGCTTTGATCCTAATACAGAAGTTCTTAATCTGACTAAGGTTTATTTGTGCTTGGGATATATATATACCAGGATATTGGAGGATGTGATATGCAGAAACAAGAAATTCGTGAAGCTGTTGAATTGCCTTTGACACATCACGAACTGTATAGTCAAATTGGTATAGATCCCCCGCGAGGAGTGTTGCTGTATGGCCCTCCAGGCACTGGTAAAACAATGCTTGTAAAGGCAGTTGCTAATCACACTTCTGCCGCCTTCATCAGAGCTAATGGTTCGGAATTTGTTCAGAAATATCTGGGTGATGTATGTCTTCCTTCAATCACTTCCTTCTCTAACATCTTTTTTGCCAATGGATCACTTCTCTGGCATCTTTGAATGCACATTGAAACATGTGACAGTACTAACAAGTATACATTTAAACTGAAATTGCTCAATTCAGGGTCCTCGAATGGTTCGTGACATGTTCCGTCTCGCAAAAGAAAATGCTCCTGCAATTATCTTTATAGATGAGGTGGATGCAATTGCAACTGCTAGATTTGATTCTCAAACTGGAGCTGACAGAGAAGTTCAGAGAATTCTCATGGAATTGCTAAATCAGGTATGTATCAAAACCATATTCAGTTTATGAGGAAATAAAAACCTCTTCTGAATCGTCCTCTAAGATCTTGGATCCTTACCGTTTTACAGATGGATGGCTTTGATCAAACAGTCAATGTAAAGGTTATCATGGCAACCAATCGAGCAGATACTTTGGATCCAGCGCTGCTGCGACCGGGCAGGCTGGATAGGAAGATTGAATTTCCTTTGCCTGACAGAAGACAGAAAAGGCTTGTTTTCCAGGTGTGTAAAAATCTCTCCATTGTGACCTCATCGAGATTTGATTGTGTGCATGATTTGCTATTTGTTTGTTCAATGTGTTTCTCATTGTTGCATATTCTACTAGTCAGGCCTATGCATAACCTTCAATAATCTGTTGTATTGTATAATTGCACAGGTATGCACTGCGAAGATGAACTTAAGTGATGAGGTTGATCTGGAGGACTATGTTTCTAGGCCAGACAAAATTAGTGCAGCCGAGGTGAGATCTTTCACACATTCATAGCACTTTTCTTATTCGATTTAGCCGAAATAAGCTGTGAGGGAGGCATGAAGATGACCAATGGCTTGCTTGTCCGTTGAGGTACAAAGTGAAAATGCTATAAACAAACAATCAGAATGACAGAACCTGAAATAAACTTGTTCTGTGCCAAGAGACTCCAAAATTCTTATAGATAGGCTAATGCAGAGATGTCCATCCTTCATGTTGATGTCATAATTAAGTACATGCATTAGTGACTTGATTCTTTATGTGTCTTGGTTTCTCATCAATGTTTTGCTCTAATTTTGATTGCCTGCAGATTGCAGCTATATGTCAGGAAGCCGGAATGCTGGCAGTCCGGAAGAACAGATATGTTGTACTTCCTAAGGATTTGGAGAAGGGCTACCGTTCAAATGTGAAGAAGCCAGAGATTCAATTTGATTTCTATAAGTGATGAGTAAAGAGAAAAGAGTCTTTTTCTTTTTGCCCTTTTTTTGTAATTTAGCAGATTCTGCCATTAAGTTCTGTTCAAGTTACTTACTTTATGTTAAACAAAAATACTCTTTTATAACACTGATCAAATGCAAATACCATCTGGCATCTGTTTACTGGTTCTTCTTTGTTATAACAGTACTTTGACTTCTTAACTTCTGTAATTTTTGATATAGAGTACCTAATTAATCACTTCCCGTTCATTAGTTGAAGTAAAAGTTTATTGGAAACCTTAATGGGCCACAAACACAAATGCAAGCCCATCACTTTGAAAAGGCCGAAGGGGACAAAATCACAGTCCCCATATGGAGGAGGTATATCGCGGCGGGGAACGGATGGGTCATGCAAGACATGGGATGATCTGTTCAAAAAAAGACATGGTTTTACTCCTCCAACTTTGTTCTAAAGAACAAAATTGTCCAATTCAAAAAAATTCTTATTTCATACCTCGATTATATTATTCCAGAATTTTAAGTTGAACTGAATTGAGGTGTAACCAGTTTTGCTAATGGGAAGAACCGATGGATGACACATGAAGGTTGTTGAAAATGATTCTTTAATTTTTGTAAAAAAAAAAAAAAAGAAGAAGTTGAAGATTTTAAAACAAAAAAAATTAATTTTTTTTAAAAAAACTCATAGCTAAAAAAGCATTCGTTTCCTCTTTTTATTAATTTTTACACTTTGTAATTTTTTTATATATTTTTTTATTCTTAATTTAGATAAATAGCCATCTTCCCTTCTGATTATTTAATAATAGGGGAAATAACTATACAAATAAAGAAAAAAATCATCTTCCTTGTTTTATTATTTTATTATTTTTTCATCTTTTGATATTTTTTTTCGTCTTTAATTTTTTAAAAGAAAAATAATCATGTTCCTCCCATTATTTTTAAAAAGAACGAATTGAGTGTTTTTTTTTCTTTTTTTCTTTTTAAATATTTTTGCCTTTAATTTTAAAAATTCATCTTCTTTTTATTATTTTTTTTAGAAACAAATAGCTATTTTGGAAAACCATGATGAGGCTATGTGTCACTCATTGGCATTATCCATTAACAAACAGTTGAACCTTAAATTAGTTCCCGATAAATTAAAAGGTTGAAATACTTAAATAGAGGTATCAAAATATACATTTGTTTTAGTTGGGATACCAATTTATTTTTTAAACAAAATTGGGAAAGATAAAATATATTTAACCCAAAACATGGTATAACATATGGTATTAAATGATGACTCTATGGTGAAAATTTACAACTCTAAACTCTTGATGAGTTAATATTCCCTTACGCTTATCAAATATAAAAAAAAATGTATGACCTAACATGTTTTAACAGAGATGTTTAGTTTCTTCCAATATCTTAATATATGTTCAATATGTATTTTGTTTTGCCCGTAATCTTTTGTATGTTTAATTTTATATGATGCCATTCTATGTATAAGTTTATACCATGCCACACTAAATGTAATTTTTTTATTGTTAACTACTCCGTTTTCATCTACAACATATTTACTTATAATCACACATTATTATCCCAATTGTCATGTATTTGAAATGATAGAATTTCAGATTATAAGGGTAAAACTTCAGGTTTTCAGAATGACACTTGCAGTGGGATCACTGGATCACAGGTGTTATGCTCATATGGACTAGGTATATGTCTTAATTAAAAAACTAACTAGGAAGAATAATTAAGAAGCTTGGATATGGTTAGTGCGGGGGCTCTATTGTTCCTTCAAGATGTCAAGACAAATGCTGTCGTTGCTGTTAATATTTGGATGGAACACCTTTGTTGAGAATGCTACCTTCAAATTATATGAAATTAAATTGTTTAACTACAGACAGCCAGAGTTACCCATAGAATCCCATCCCAATTTTACAGTCAAACACAGAGATCTCAACAATACTAGTACAGGAAATATAAGGAAATCCATATACCACTAACCCAAATATGTATTGAAAACATGCCCGAAACCTACCTTGTAGCCGGAAGCATACACTAATTAGTTCCTTAGATTAGATTTAATCACAAAAACAATGGCAGGTACTAATAGCTTTTGTGTTAAAGATGGGGAAGAAAAGAAATAACAGTAGTGAATACTACTTTGGAAGACTTGGTATAAAATAAAAGAGTGTCTTAATGGGCCACAAACACGGCAAGCCCATCATTACTTTTGGAAAGGCAAGAAAGGGACAAAAACTAGAATCCCACATCGGTGAAGTGGAGAGATTGCTTTTGCAAGAGCTGATATAAATAAGTTGCTCACTACTTAGAAACAACTTAACCCGTCTTGTCAGGGGTGAAAGACGACTTCCTGATGATCGACAAGTGAATGGGAAGTCGTGCCGACACCCACGATATTTCGAACACAAAAGCCTTCGTGTGCGAGCGAGTCCCGCCCTACTTCCGGCGGTCTTGCCCGTCAATTTTTGGAAGCCCTAAACCCTAGGGTTAAGGGCTCACCAAATTACCAGTCCAAATCTTTTCTTATTCTATTTCTTTGTATGCTAGCTAGATCTCTTGTAGAGAAGCAAGGTTAATTAGGCTTGTTCTCTGTTTGCTCGAAATCAGACCAAAAAATTACTTTCTTCTCGGGTTCCTTTTTTGTATATACCATGTAAAATACTAACAATTAGTCCATAACTACATCTGCATCACCAGGTTTTAACGTTAATTGTCCATCAGGTCTAAAATAATTGTAGTCAAGAATCCATCATCCTTGCTTTTTCTATTAACGATCACTGCAATAAAAACTTTACACATCGTCCAGACTGCTATATTTGCTTAATTCACCTTAATTTCCTTTAAAACTCTTTCAACAAGTCACAAGCAGCTTTGGTCTCCATGATCGCCAATTCCATCTCTTCTCCCCGATTATAGGATCAACAAACCTCCTCTTCAAGCTTTCCCTCCTCGACATCTCCGGACTAAAAGCCAAACCCTTCATTTGAAGCACTACGGGACTCCCCATGTCAGTTGCCTCCACAATCTTATTAACCATCTCAAGAACCTCGCTCATTTTAGGACGAGCTTTTCCCTGTCTCACCAGGCACCGGTTAGCCACAGCTGCTAGCTTCTGTGCGGACTTGATGTCATACTTCCCCTCCAGCCTCGGGTCCAATATCAACCTGAACTTCTTCATGTCAGATAGGTGTGGCCTCACCCATTCCAGGAGCTTCTGCTCGTTCCTGGGTCGGTTCCGGTCCAAGGGCCGCCTCCCTGTGATGAGTTCGTAGAGGAATACTCCGTAGCTCCATACATCGCTTTTCGATGTGAGCCGGCCCGTCTGGATGTATTCAGGAGCTGCGTATCCAATTGTTCCCACAACCTGTGTTCCAATTTTGACAGGCACAGGTTCTATCAGTTTTGAAGAATGTTTTAGGATAAAAGAAGCACCAAGAATGAATCATGAAGTGGATAGCTTTCTTGCAAATGCAGTTCCAAGTTAATAGGCACAGGTTCTGTCAGTTTTGCAGAATGTTTGAGGATAAAGCAAGAACAAAGAATGAATCTTGAAATGTATAAACTATCTTGCAAATGAACTGGCACTTAAGTCTTAACTATAAACAAAACATGTGGGTTGATTGGATTCGAGGAATGTATTGGTTAAGTACAAACATACCGCGGTAGAAACATGACTTATCCCATCTGAAGGCCCCAATCTTGCCAAACCAAAGTCTGATAGCTTTGCATTCCAGTTTTCATCGAGAAGTATGTTGGATGACTTGAAATCCCGAAAGATGATCTGTTCCGGGGCAATATCAGAAGTCGAAAGATTCAGATAATGTATGGTTGAAAGCTTGTCTACAAACTTCAAATGCTAAAACATAAGAGCAGAATCCCAAGAATACAAGGATAATAGGGTGAATATACCTGAAAATCCATTCCTTCATGTAAGTAGGCT
Source organism: Turnera subulata (assembly GCA_028386065.3). Classification (NCBI taxonomy): domain Eukaryota; kingdom Viridiplantae; phylum Streptophyta; class Magnoliopsida; order Malpighiales; family Passifloraceae; genus Turnera; species Turnera subulata. The sequence goes on along the minus strand of JAKUCV010001567.1, from coordinate 67,498 downwards.
AAGCCTCGAGCAGCATCCTGGGCAATTTTCACTCTTGTGGACCAAGGAAGAGTTGTCTGAAACCGATTTGATAAGTGATCCTGCACACTTCTGTTAGGCATATATTCGTATACCAGCAAGCGCTGGATTCCTCTTTCGTCATCCTCAGCACAGTAACCCACTAGTTTGACAAGATTTGGATGTTCTACAACTCCTAAAACATTCACTTCTGTCACCCATTCTTTGTGGCCCTGTGGACAAGGTAAACAACATCCATCAAAATAAGAAGTGGAGGGTAACAAGACCACCTGCTATTGGAAAGACAGAGTTGAATGAACTTTTGGCCTTTTCTGTTCAAAGTTTAGTCAATTTAACTGATAACATTTGAAACTTTATTTAGAAAAAAGCGTTCTTCACGTATATGTGAAAGAGATGGAAAGCAGCAGTCAGACATTGATATGTTCCATGGTCCAGCATAACAGATTTGCCTATTTCATTTACTAGTTATCACCATAATAGTTGTACTCAAGCTAAACTGTCCATCTCAGCTAATCGAACTGATAATCATTTATCTTCTGTTCCCCTTGCCTATTTCTGCAAGCGGTTCCATGTCCTTTATTGTCATTCAATCCTCTCACTTTGGCCTAAAACACTCCCATTAAAGGTGATTATCCACAAAAACCTAAGGGGAAATTCCAAAAGCACAAAATGAAAAAACCACAGTGGCTTGCTCGCAGCTATTTATAAGAATCCATAAAAGTAGGACAAAACTAATCCTGAAAATTGAATCATAAGTTGACTTAAATTCCCAGAACGTAGCAGTTACTCCAAGACAGTATATGTTTCAGATTTGTAGTGTTAACATGTAAAAGAAAGTAGCAGCAGAAGAAATGACACTTGCCTGTAACCCTCTTCTGCTCAGCTGTTTAACAGCAATATCTATCTTTTTACTGTGATCTTCCGGGCTCCGGATTACACCCCTGTACACACCTCCAAATCCACCCTCTCCAATCATAAGAGAACGATTGAAGCTTTTAGTAGCTGTCCTCAACTCTGAGAATGTGAAGGCTTTAAGATTACTTTGCCTGAGAGACAAAGTAGCAGCAAAGGAATTCTTTGTAGAGGATTCGGTGCTAAAATCAGATACATTCTGGGAATAGAAGTCAGACCCAGATTTCTTCATCTCTCGATCAGTGGATATTGAGGTTGATGTAGAAGAAGTTGAACGAACAGAAACAGATTTTGTGGCCTTTGGTTCATTTTTCTCCTTAATGTAGAAGTAGAAGCACTTCATTACTATTTGAAGGGCCAACTGAGTTACTGCAAGCACACAATTGCAAATAGCATTGAAATGTCACTGCCATTAAAATTGATGTGAAAACAAAAGTACAGACAGAAATCATGTTTGTTCATTTTAGCACTTGGTAAAAACAGAATTTTCTAAGAAGTTTGATGCATACAATGAAAACCAGAAAGAAAGGAAATCATCCACCACAGAGCTCAAATATGGGAGGAAAGGACTAAAAAGCAACAGCATTCTTTCACTTCTGGATTGCATATATTTAAACATAAGACATCTTTAAGCCTTCTGCTTACCAATTTACCAGGAAATTGCGAAGAGAATCAAAAACGGCCTAGAATCATGATTACCAATCATGCAAAAGCTGCATAATTTCCTGAGGAACTATCAAGAAACTATGACTACACAAAAAGGTCTCAATCGTTTCCTTAAACAACACTTGCAAATCCCAAGAACCCAAAACCTAGTATACTCATCTCGAAACATTAAAGGAAGCCAAAGAATAAAAGAACCACTCACCTGTTGTTTATCTCACCGGAAATGAAGGAAGAAAAGGGAACAGAAAGCTATCTTTCACCGACATTCACATTCAGGGGGTGGTCTTTAAGGCAGGCACATCACATACTCCAAAAAAAAAGAAAAGAAAAAGAGAAGAAAAAGGAATTAATCAGGTGAAAAACAACGAGCACTCCATGATCTAATGCAAGTCAATACGAGGCAGCTGGAATGTAGCTCACCAACCAAGAACCCCATTTAATATGAAGACAAAGTTAAAATCTTGAACGAGTAATAATAAAAACACTATACACCTTTTTAAAAACACTAATTACACTACAAACAAACAAACAGAAAGGATGACTCTTCAACCAAAGAAAACACAGAGGGTAAAAAAAACTTAGGAGAGAAAAGGGTTCACTTTATCTAAAAGAGAAAGAAGCCAAAACATGGACACATTGAAAGCTAAGTATTGGTGGGCGCGGCCGTGTTTGCTTGCAAAGATGGAATAATACTTGGTACTTACAACTTCAAACGCGAAAACGCGGAGACTCAGTCTTCTCTACGTTGTTTCTATATTATATGTACAATTTCTTTTAACAGAAACAGTGTTTTTCTGCAGATGTAATTAATTGTACTATGTGTTTCTATTATGTCTAGTTGGTGGTTGGAAACCATGAACTTCCTTCCTTGCTGTTTATTCTATGTGTTGTGGGATTAATTAGAGGTATATTATCCAAAGCCAGATGTTAATATAAACGAAAGAAAATTTCTTTGATCAAAAGTCAAAGATTTGAGTACAAGGATTTTTTTTAAGGTGTGCATTGCCATTAGAGAATGTTGATCACCGAAGATTGATAGGGGCCATATGGCTTCTTTAGCCATGTGCCAACGTCTTGCAAGTTGGTTCAAGTTGTGCCAAAAAGTGACAGGAAAAACTATTATAATGTGCATTTTTTTTAATATAATGTGACATGGACGTTATTTTCTTTTACTATAATAGGGAAACTCTTCAATGGAATGTGCTTATAATGAGAGAAGAATTATTGTTGAGCTACTAAGAGTTTTCTCTCCCAACCAGAAGAAGATTGGGAATAATTGAAAACCACGTGCTAGTCTTGGTTGGATCCTTCTTCCATCCCTTCTCTGCTTCATCCAAAAACATAAAAAGAATAAAAATAAAAAAGGCCAAAAATGTTTTTATTTCCCAATGATGCACTGAAACTAATCTTAAGTGTGAATCTAGTGCAAAGGAGGATTCTAAATGAACTTGATCCTTCTCAAATTTAAGCTGGTTGGAATTTGGAAGTACTACCAAAAAGCAACTCCTAGACTAAACCAACTCCTAATTTTGAGCCTGTTTCAGTACTAGTAGTACCTTGTACCTCTAATATTCCAAGGTTTTTTTTTTTTTCCTTTTTTTGTGGAGAACGTGAAATGAAGAGAACTTCTAGGCAGATATTCACAGCTGTCTTGTTATCAAATTCTATTGGTTACTGTGTTCCATTCCATTTCCACCAACCCCGGCTACCTCGTCTCGCTACTAATTACTTGTCATCTATGTGATTTGAATGTGATATACCAAGGGAAATTAAGATTTTTTATTTGTAAAAGGAATTCTTTTACTGGTTTATCCTCCTCTCTCGATGTTACAATTCCACCCCCACAAAAAAAATTGATGAATTCTATTCAATTATATCCTCTCCCAAGTGAATGAACTTGAATTCCCCCAAAACCCAAAGTTAAACTTACTTAAGTTGCATCTAATATTTCCCCTCTTTTTTTTTTATTCTCAAACTTGCTTGTAACAATGTCAAAGCCTGTATAACTTGCTTGTTTTCTAAAGATCATTGCCGCAATTCCCAAAAAAAAAAAGTGAAGCCCAGAGTGGTTGGGCCCAAAATCGTTTTGGAGTTTACTAGGATGGGCCCGAAAAAGCCAAGCCTAGCATATCAAGCCAGATTTGGGCTTCACACCACCGCTCAAGTTAGTAGTCCAAACTCCAGACTAAATTTCTTGAGGGTAGGTTCTTGAGTATACTAGTTTGGGCCCCAAAAAGTTCAAGCCTAACATATTAATCCTGATTTGGGCTTCAAGCCACCGCCCAAGCTTGTAGTCCAAAGTCCAGACAAAACTCGTTGACTGTTTTCTTTGTCTTTGTTGTGTAAACGTGGAATTGTGACCGTGACTATCGTAAAGTTTCAGACATCAAAGTCCCAAGAATCAAACTAAACAAATAGGCCGATGACAAATCATCATATGATAATACTTCAAAATAATCCGTCCATTAAATTATTTGCGCATCAGTCTTATCAAAATATGAATGCTGCCTTTAGTTTTCGTTTTCTAGAGGGAAATAGCCGGGTGTAATAAATTGGATTGTCTCGAAGTCAAATTCTTGATGATTAAGGCTTAGGGCGTTCGTTGTTGTAGGCCCTCATTGTAAAGGCAACAAGAAAAAGAAAAAGAAAGTGATATACATGCCAAAGAAATATCAAAGCAAAATATACAAGTCTTATTACTCCTATCAAATAATTCCTAGTGATAGTGAATATGCAAGGTAAAAAGTAAAAAAAATACCTTCAATCCAGGAGCTTTGTCCAGCAGCTATAAGTATAACATAAAGTCATAAACCGTAACCCAACACAAAGAACAGAATATGTGAGAATATTTTTCTTTTCATCGGAAAACGACATTTTTTTTACCTGAACTTGTAAAAGATTTCTCCATATAACAAAAATCCTAACTTCTTGAACCACCTTCAAGAAATTCTAGTGTTGAGTGTGGTTCCGCCAAATGTGTGCTCAAAGAGTGATTGATTGAATCTTCCTCCTTTCTTCTCTAAAATAACCAATTTCCCTAAACTTGTTAACTATTTCCAAGCTAGGACTAATATATAAAAGATATTCTCAAATTTTATTATGGTATTTAAGCCTAACTCTAAACTGAACTGAACCCAACACAGAACAGGACAGAACATGTCTTAAAGCCGGCACCAAAAAAATAGGGCGAGTATCCAAGACATGTTCTTACTTATATATGGACCCCCATCATCAAATCGCACATCTCTTCCTCTCTCTCTATTTAAGTAAGTTGAAAAATGTCACAATTCAGTCATTGACTGGAAACCACCACATGCGGCTGGCTACATCACTTTGGTTGGCCGACCAATTATCTTCTCCACAACAAAGAACTAACTCTCTCTCATTTTCAAGTTCAAGCTTTGATTCATTCCTTCACTTTTAGTACTTCCATTTCTCAATTCTCCAGTAAGCTCAAATTGAGTCCCTTTAAGTTGGTCGTTATCCTGATGTGTATAGAAAATTGAAAAGATTTGAACTTTATGCACCTTTTATGTGAGCAAAGAGTTGAGCTTTTATCCTCCTGAACTTTCACTTCTATGTCAAGGATGAGCTTGAAGAAGCTCAAAGTATGTACTTCCTGTTCATTGCTGATATGGGTCATTGTGGTTTTGAGCTTACAACATTTTGTCAGCTGTCAAGACGTGGGTGACTATAATGAAATCGACAATCCTGCAGTTCTTCCACTCATCACCCAAATCGTTTATGGCAAGATTTCTAATTTGACCGCAGCTATTAGTAGAGATATCAGCAACCGCTCCACCTTCTGCGTCAAAGACCCGTAAGTTGTCCTTTTTGTAACATTCTTGTTTCTGTTTGATTTTCAGAACATTGGGACAAAAGAAATCAATGTACCGTGAAACCTTTTCTTTTCTGTCGGTTTGGATTTTGGGTGGTTAATGAATGATTAGCAATGTAACATATACTGAACAGTACCGGGCTTACTGTTGCTTTCTTTAATGGGAATTTAGCAGTATATGCTTCTTTCCTTTCTCTTTCTTTCAGATCTTCAAGGGTTAGACTTGGTTGGATTGCAGATATGTAATGTTTGATGGGTATCAAAAATGATGAAGCAAGCAAGTTTAAATGACTTCTTTAATATCTGACTCGAGTTATCTGATTAACTTTCTATAAATTTCTCTTATACGGATGATTAAGTTAATGTCTGTGTTGCTTCAGGGATGCTGACTGGAACCAAGCGTTTAATTTTTCTTCGAATTTGGATTTCTTGACAGCCTGCATTAAAAAAACTAAAGGTAATTTAATACAAAAGTACTTTACTGATATATTTTGCTGAAATTTTTACTTCCTCCTTGCTGAAATTTCACTGTATATGTTCTTACCATGCTACTTACTACATTGGATTTGATTTGTTTCAGGAGATTTGACAAGGCGCTTGTGTACAGCAGCAGAAATCAAATTCTACTTTAACAATTTATTTGAACCTTCAGAAAATGCCAATTATTTGAAGCCAAATAAGAACTGTAACTTAACATCATGGGTCTCTGGTTGTGAGCCAGGATGGGCTTGCAGCATTGGTCAAAATCAGCCAGTTGATCTCGAAAATTCACGATATATTCCTGCAAGAACTCGTAGTTGTGAGGCTTGTTGTGAAGGATTCTTCTGCCCTCATGGCCTTACATGCATGATACGTGAGTATATCTGAAATTTGGATTGGACAATTGCTGCTTTCATTTTATTTTTTTACTAAGCTCTTCACTGCATTACGTAATGGATGCAGAAATGTTTGATTCATGGAATCATTCTGTGTAGTGAATATGCTCTTTGTTGCCTGGTGACTCTGTGTGTTTGACTTGTGTATTCGCATACATTTTCTAGCAAGTCACTGTTCATAATTCTTGGCCTTGTTTTCTTGAAGCGTGCCCGCTAGGTTCCTATTGCCCCATTGCAACGCTCAACAAATCAACTGGTGTATGTGAACCGTAAGTGCGAAGTGTTGTTTTAGCAATCACTTTATTCTGTGAATCCATGTTGTCCTTACTGTTCTTATAACGTATATGGCTCTGCAGGTATCATTATCAACTGCCTCCGGGACAGCCAAACCATACTTGTGGAGGAGCAAATATATGGGCTGATGTAAGTAGTAGCAGTGAGATATTTTGCTCTGCTGGATCATATTGTCCCACAACAGTCAAGAAGGATGCTTGCAGCAGTGGGTACAAACTTTTTATGATAACTTTCATTGCAATGCCGGTTTAATCCTTGCCGTCTGTCACATTAACTTTACTAATGATATCACATATTTTCATGCAATTGCAGAAATTATTGCAGGATGGGTTCTACATCTGAGAAACGTAAGAAATGCTCTTCTTTATTAACATTGTTATTACCAAGTTTGCTCTCGCATCTATGAACCTGCTCTGTCATGGCTTGTGTGTTCTGCATCTAGTATTGTTGGACATCTTCTCATTTTCGGTTGAATTGCTGAGTTTTGACTCTGCACATCGTTTCAGGCTGCTTCAAATTGACTTCATGTAAAGCAAACTCCACAAATCAAAATATCCATTTTTATGGAGTTCTGCTCATAGTAAGTTGCCCTCTTCTTTCTGAGTATGAGTGCTCCTCTAACACTCCATGATAACTTGCAGCATAGAAATTGATACATTTCACTGTTGCTTTTACAGGCTGCTTTAGGCACATTGCTACTGATTATATATAACTGTTCTGATCAAGTTCTCACCACTCGGGAGAGAAGACTGGCCAAATCTAGAGAAGCAGCAGCTAGAAGTGCAAAGGAAACAGCAAAAGCACGTCAAAAGTGGAGAGCTGCAAAAGATGCTGCTAAGAAGCATGCAAGTGGATTGCAAGCTCATTTTTCACGAACATTTTCACGTAAGAAATTCGCTACAATTCCTGAGCGATCCAAGAATTTGGATCATCCTAAACTTCAAGCAGATGACGACTTGTACCCACCTCCACACTCAAATGTTCCTACCACATCTTTGCCGCCTTCTACACTATCAAAAGGAAAGAAAAGGGAAGGCAGTGACCTCATGCAGATGATGCATGAAATTGAAGACAACCCTGATAGTTACCAGGGTATTAGTTTTGAAATTGCAGATCCAAATGCAAATGGCCATATGCAGAAGGGAAAAGAGATGAATACTCACAGTCAAATTTTCAAGTATGCCTATGCTCAAATCGAGAAAGAGAAAGCCATGCAGCAGGAAAACAAAAATCTTACCTTCTCAGGCATAGTTTCATTGGCTACCAATCCTGAACTCAAAAAAAGACCTCTAATTGAGATCTCATTCAAAGACCTGACCCTTACTCTGAAATCAAACAACAGGCATCTATTAAGATGTGTGACAGGAAAGATCAAACCTGGCCGTATCACATCTGTCATGGGTCCATCAGGAGCTGGGAAGACGAGTTTTCTATCTGCTCTTGCTGGAAAAGCAATTGGATGCAGGATGAGTGGCGTGATTCTGATAAATGGGAGAGATGCATCCATTCACTCTTATCGAAGAATTATTGGGTTTGTTCCACAAGATGACATTGTGCATGGAAACTTGACAGTGGAAGAGAATCTATGGTTCAGTGCTCATTGTAGGTATGCAGGGTTTTTAGCTCTCTCAAGTTTGGAAGTTGCTATATAATTAACTTTTTTCAAACCCTATTCATAACTTAAATGTATTTGTTTGACAATCTTACCAACCTGTGACTTCTGTTTATAACGTATTGTCTTTTACTCTGATAATTTATTTCTTCCTGAATGATGATTTCCTGTATTAACTTCTGTTTCATTTGGATCATGGCCTCCTGGTTATGGAAGACTATCTATTGAGTTACCAAAAGCAGATAAAGTTTTGATCGTTGAACGAGTAATCGAGTCTTTGGGGCTACAAACTGTACGGGGATCCTTGGTTGGAACAGTAGAGAAGCGAGGAATTTCTGGTGGCCAAAGGAAGCGAGTAAATGTTGGACTGGAAATGGTCATGGAACCTTCTCTTCTGATATTAGATGAACCCACGTCAGGTCTGGACAGTGCATCCTCTCAGCTACTTCTTAGGGCACTTCGGCGTGAAGCTCTTGAAGGAGTGAACATCTGTATGGTGGTTCACCAACCTAGGTACTTTACATTTACCAGTTGCTGTTCCTAACTCCAAGCGCATTGCTTTCCTGTGTGGTTGCTGGAGCATTGTTGTCTCTCCTAAATAACAAAAATAAGCCATCTGCTAATTAAGAAGAGTGCGGCAAAATCATTCAACTGGAAGTTAGGTTGTTGAATAGTAGTAAAATGAACTAAACAAGCTTGTGCTCACTCAAAATAGACATTTATTGCAATATAATTTTAGTCTGCCCGCTTGTGTGTTTAGCTTTCTCATGCTTGGTTGCTCAACTTTTCTTTCAGCTACACCTTGTTCAGAATGTTTGATGACTTGGTACTTTTGGCAAAAGGCGGTCTTGTAGTCTATCATGGTCCGGTGAAGAGAGTTGAAGAATACTTTGCAGGCCTTGGAATTAATGTTCCAGAAAGAGTTAATCCTCCTGATCACTTCATTGACATTTTGGAGGGTATAGTGACGCCAAGTGCAAGCTCAGGTATGAACTACAGGGAGCTTCCTGTCAGATGGATGCTTAAGAATGGGTATCCTATACCACCAGAGATGCAAAAGTTTGCTGCCGCGCTGGCTGCATCTCCAGCAGCGATACCTGACGCACATGGGTTAACTCCTAATGTGCTTGGAGATCAGGAACACTCTTTTGCTGGAGAATTATGGAAAGATATGAAGGGTAATGTGGAGATGCATCGGGATAAGATACGGCATAACTTCTTAAAGTCTAGAGATTTATCAAACCGAAGAACTCCAGGTCTATTCCGGCAATACAAATATTACCTCGGCAGGTAAAGGCGAAATAACTACGTTTAAGGCCGTTTCTGGTGCTTTAGATTGAAATATTGTCAAAGATATATGTCCATTTGTGCTAAACATGTATCACCTATAATCTCAAGTGACTTTTTATTCACACCGTAAGTGTTGCTCATCACCATTTCAGGATCGGTAAGCAGAGGATGAGGGAAGCTAAGATACAGGCAATAGATTATCTCATCTTATTGCTTGCTGGAGCCTGCTTAGGGTCAATTGAAAAAGTTGGTGATGAAAATTTTGGGGTATCTGCTTATGCACATACCATCATTGCAGTCTGTAAGTATGCAACCTTCTGTTACATAAACCATGACGTTTTCTCTGAAACTTGATTCGCTTTCTTCATTTGTTGTTCATGAAAAAGTTTTGAAACATATGAAAAAACTTCATGAACTGTTACCTTCAGCTACATCTTTTTATTTTTTATCCATTTTGCATGGTAACATTGTCCGGATATGCATCCATGTGATTCGATTAGTCATTATTGTGATAATTTTTTGTGGTCATGCTCCTTAATTAGTGTTTCTTGCTTGCTGATTTCAGCTCTCCTTTGCAAAATAGCGGCTTTGAGATCATTCTCTCTTGATAAATTGCAGTACTGGAGAGAGAGTTCCTCTGGCATGAGTAGTTTGGCTTACTTCCTTGCCAAGGACACAATTGACCATTTTAACACAGTGATCAAGCCTGCTGTCTATCTCTCAATGTTCTATTTCTTGACCAATCCAAGGTCTTCTTTCACGGATAATTACATTGTCTTGCTCTGCCTTGTCTACTGTGTAACTGGAATAGCCTATGCATTAGCCGTCTCTTTTGAACCAGGTCCAGCCCAGCTGGTGAGTAATGATTGCATGCTTATTCTGTAGAATGAACAAAACAGTAAGCTTTCCAATGTTTATCTCTCACGTTTGTTCTGCTAACGAGCTTCGTTGGTTCCCAGTGGGCGGTTCTTCTGCCGGTTGTTTTGACTCTCTTCGCAACCCAGCGAAAAGGCGGTGAATTCTGGAACCAGATAGCCAAATTGTGCTATCCTAGATGGGCTCTGGAAGCATTCGTGATTGCAAATGCTGAAAGGTACGGCCATTATTCCTTATTTGAGGTTGATGCATCCGTATATGCACCTGCAGTTCCCTCTCTTACTTACATGCTGCTCTCACTCTTCAGGTACTATGGGGTGTGGCTGATTACTCGTTGTGGATCACTCCTGAAAAGTGGCTATGATCTACATCTATGGGGTCTTTGTATAGTCATTCTAATCCTCATAGGTGTATTTAGTCGTGTTGTAGCGTTCTTTGTCATGATAACCTTCCAAAAGAAGTGAGCTCGACGACCTAACTTAACCTCATTCTTTACTCCTCCCATTGCACAAAGGTGGAACTAATACCAGAGCCCTGACAGCCAATGCAATGTTCAACATCCTGTATGCATTGCATTGTCTGAAGAAATTTTTGCCAGTGCTTCTGTCGGATGTGACTTTTGTAATCATTTATTAACAATCACACTTACATCTTTTTTTAGTTTCTGCCATTTTTTCCATTAGTATTGAGATTTTTTTCTCCAAATTTGATATCTTATTTAGTGGCACATCTAGACGCGGGCCATTTAAACCGTCCAAATCTCGATAAAAAGGCAAATTAAACATTGTTCATTGTCATCATTTAAAGAAGGCTCAAAAGAAAGAAAGAGAAAGAAAAAAAGCAAATTAGTCAAAGCTCGAAGTGACCGGATGTAATAAAGAAAGAGTTTTACAAAGCTTTGAGTAGGGGATGGTTTTCTGAATGATGATCCATCTCCGGGAAGGGGGCTCAAGTTGATACGATAAGAAACCCAACAACACAAAGCCCAAAGCAAAGGCATGTCTAGCGAAACTTTTGAAGACTCGTTCCTAGCCCAAATTGTACATTACTTGTTGATCAAGTATTGGGTGGTGTATTCGGGTGTAGTAAGATTGAGATTTTCTGTGATTAGGGTTTCGAAAAAGAGGGGAAACAACATGGCTGCTCTCCGTCCTTCTCCCCGGAACGGGAGAGGAAGAAGAAGCTGAGGCATGATGATGCTATGGGTGCAATTTCGAAGCCAAACCAAGAAGCCGACGACTCGGTCGCTGATGATTTGATGATGCTAGTTCAAGCTAAACAATCCATGATGACGAGGAAGAAAAGATACGTTTGGGATAAGATGTATAAGTGACCATCTCAGGTTAAGCTGATGGTTGAAGCCCCATGATTGGTTTTGGGCTTACTACTCTAACACCCTCCCTCAAGTAAAAGCCTTTTGGGCTTGAAACGTGCACAGGCTCGTCCATACCTTGTGCTTTTTAATTCAACAAGGAGGGAAGCGTGGGGATTCGAACACGCGACCGTTTGGTCATTATGGCTCCGCTACCATATCAAGTGACCATCTCAACCAAAAGCTTAAGCTAATGGTTGAAGCCCCATGATTGATTTTGGGCTGACTACTCTAACAGGAAATAATATTGGTTTGGGATCATCAGCATTCTAGAGGATTCAATGAGTTACACAAGTCTGTAACTCAAGGACGACACTATCCGCTACAGTTTGAGAGAGATAGTTTCTGGATTACAAGTGAAGATGGCAAAACATTTAAATATACTTCATGTGTGCACAAATTGTTTCCTGCTAGTTCAAGCTAAACAATCCATGATGACGAAGAAGAAAAGATTTAATAAAAACCAACATGAACTGCTGTTTTTATATGTCAATCTTTACATCCATCGACGGGAAGATAATTCCCAACATCTTTGTTTGGTAATGTAAGAAAACTACTCTCAATAGCTTTTCAGTGAGTCCTGTTGGAATGGAAGACTAAGGTGTATCTACGCTGTGATGATCACCAGGCAGAAATTTGAACAGTCATTAATATAAGCTTGCGGCAAAAAATGTGGCCAAACTTCCATATTCCTTAAACACCCTAGGACTTTGGCTACCATTCTATCCATACTTATTTCCATACAATATCGCCCAAAAACCTAAGAGCTGGAACGCCTCGGATCTCCATATCAACTAAGGGTGCCTGGATTAGGGTCAGGCTTGAGAGCTCTGGATCACTACGAATTATGTCAAGAGCACGTGTCTGGTCCTGAAATGTTTAAACAACTAAAATTTATGAACCCACATCAAATATCATGAAATTTAATCAGAACGATTAGAATACTAGCTTTGTTTTTCTTTCTCATTAATTCCAGGGGCTCTTGCATCCAGCAAGTTAAAGGACAAATTTATACCTTTCTTTTCATAGCACAGAACTTGCAGTCAGAGGCAGATGGAGGAAGTAGCTGATTAACAATAAGCCTCTTCACAGGAACCTTCTCCTTCTCCAAGGAAGCCCGCAATCTAGAAGACTCGCTGACTGCCATTACCTAGGATAGAGGAGGCATAATTGTAATGAATGAGAAGCAACAAACTTTGGTAATATCCAACTGAAATAGCTTTCTCACAATTAGTGAGCGAAGCAGCAATCCTACAATAAGATTATTCTACTTGGATGTCCAAGAATGACCGGCAGCAATAGCTCTACATCGAAAAACTTTCCCAACATGTACCCGAAAAAAGAAAAAGTCCCCAGCTTTTGAAGCAGTAAAATTTCCAAGAGAATTTTCCATAAGCTAAAGACTTCAAAAAATGAATTGCAACGAGAAGCCAATATACGCACGAGCTGTATACAAAGTTTCTACAAGGAAATATTGAAGTTTATTACCGTGGGAATCGTTACTATGACAAACTCAGTGGAGTCCGTGTCACGAAAGAGCTCGCGTACTTTTACCATTCTCTCCCTTAGTTGCTCCAATTTGTCAGCCTATGAAACAGAAAAGAAGAAAACCATTATTCATAAATAAAAATTAACACAGGTGACAAAAGATCAGCTCCCATGAATTCAGGCTTACTGCACTCAGTTTGGGTACTTCTTGGCCAAGGACAGATTTGATGGCAGAGGTGGCTGAAGCTATTTTTTGTCTGAGCTGAAATCACATGTGGGAATGTTTTAGAAGCATTGTGCTGAAAGTACAGTATTTAACTCAACGAATCATTCCAATCGGCATGTGGGGAAGGAAAATTTTAAAAACATGCAGTTAGGAGTAAAGATGTATGTAAACTAACTACAAACAAGAAAAGAAAATCTAGTTATGTACTTGCACTGGAACATTCATTACAATCCAGCATATCAGTCAAAGCTGGAAGTAAGATATGGCTCCAGGAACATCAAAAGAAGGATGCCATAAGTTTCTCTATGACAACTTTGGCACAAAATGCTCAAATTAACTTCAAATGCTGAAATATTGCTTCCTTTTTGAAGACCAATTGAGACAATGGATGTACGATTTCCACAACTAAACATCATATTTGTACCTTCAATATCTTGCCGATGGATGCATCCAAGAAGTCTGGCAAAGATAAAAGTCGCAGTGTATGGCCCTGCAAGGAAAAACCGTGAACCTCAATATGTTCATTCTAAAACCTGTTTACGCAGGCTGTGGTTCTCATGCTTACCGTAGGTGCTGTATCAAAAACTATTCGAGTGAACATACTATATTCTGGTGATTCGAGAAATTGCATTACCTGCCAAGAGATGTCATATTCAGCTAGAAGAAAAATATAAAGGCAGACCACATGAAAACAAAGAACATGTAAGAAAACGTACTTTGGCAATTGCTATTGCTTCGTCTAAACCAGGAGGGGGTGAGTCCAGTAGCTCTCCCAATTTCAACTCTCCTAACTTCATAAAAATGGAAACAGGTCAGGCAGAGACATAATATGACATCATCACGGTCAAAGATAATAAGCAGGAAACCAGCCCAGCATCATCAGGGAGACTTTCTTTTTGGGAGCAATCCAAAGTGCATCCTAAGGGGTTATAACAGATATCTAAATTCCACTATTAAAGTTGCAAGTCCTTGCATATAATATAACAATGTAAGAGTAGATCTGGCAAACTAGTTCCATTAAGGAATACTAGAAAACTAGATAAATGAATGTTACAAACACGGAAACAACTAAAGACAAGAACAAAGTTACGGGAGTAATTTTAAACCCAAAAAAATAGAGATTCTTGCCGATAAACCATGCAAGGTGCTTAGAAATAATCCAAGAATGATCAGATCTTATCTCAAATTGCACCGGCAACAAATAAAAGAAAGGAATCACCTGTTCAGCAAGCATACCAAGGCCCATCCCGTCCATGAAATCCTTCACTCCAGTTCCACCACTCTGCTGACTTGCTGCACGAAATTCTTCTCTAAACAATTCAGGATTTAACTGATGAACAAAAAAATGTGTTACTGAATAAAACAACAAAACCCTCAATAGACAAACACTACTACAGGTTTTCCTCCAACAAACCTCAAGAGCAAATAGTGGGGAATCAGGTCCTTCAACAGGTACAAGGGCCCCTCCAGTCAAATCCTGAGTGAAAACCATGAAAAATTTCCAACTGCTAGTCAGTATATTAAAAGTTCAAATAACCAAGTAAAGAATACAGTTTGAGTCTTCAAACCTGAGCAAAGGAATCACTCAAGGAGTGTGCCGGATCGGTCGAAACAACTAAAGTTGGATGCCCGCTGTTTGCAAACTTCACAGCAAGTGAAGCAGCACAACTAGTCTTTCCCACACCTCCTTTCCCACCAAGCATGTAATACTTGCGTTGTGTCCCAGAAACCATATCATCAAATCCAGCGACATCTTCCACGGGAGCAGCAACTGCTCTCACTGCCAAAAACAAGAAAACAGTAAGGAACAAACAATTCAATTTAGCACCGCCCATTGTTTGCCCATGGGACGTGAAAAAGGCATTCTTGATAGCACTATCGCTTGTCTAAACAAAACCAAAGCTTCACGGTATGAAACGGAGCTGGAATCAACGAAAATCCTCATTGAACGGAGTAAGAATATTCTAAAAATACCGGATCGCAGAAGAGAAAGCTATGGTATTTTCAGCAACTATGTACTGAAACTGGAATATTCTACTTACTCTGTGAGCTGTGACTAAAAAGCGGTTAGAGCTACTTCTATATTGCAATTCCAAGAAAAACCAACTTACCCTTTTATGCATTAAGATAGATAACAACTTAGGCTTTGGTAATTTTTCATACACTGACTTTAATAGGTGAATTGAATTTGATAAAATTCGTATTCCATCTCATGGTTTTTCTTTAACCTCTGAAAATTTAAAAAGTTCATCAACTATGGAGCTCAAAAAGTTCAAGTTTTTGCTCTTTCATTTTAAACACACCAATATAAGAAAACATCGGGAATCCAATAAAAAACAAGCGAGATACTGTAAAACAGCAGAGGGTCCAATCAGAGAATCAAAACAAGAAATGGGTATCGAAAGAAACCACCTTTAAGTGAATTTCTGCGAGGCTTTCGCCTGACAGTGAGCGCGACAAATCCCGTAGAGATAGAGAGCGGTTTTGCGTAGAGTTTGGTTGCAGAGGAGGGGAAACCCAGTGAGGCAGTAGAGTTTCTTGAAGTTACTAACTTGTGAGAAGAAGTAGAAGATGTAAGCAGAGAATAGGAAGCCGGTGGTAGTGTGGTGGTGGTGGTTATCGTTGCCATCTCAAAAATCCTTCACTTCGCTGAGCTGTTTCTGGTAGCGAATAGCGGACTCTTCTTCCTCTTTTGAATTGCCGTCGTCCAAACTTTAGTGAGGGTGAAGAGGGTAAGTGTGAACGACGGGTCATTTTGTAGTCCGAGGAAGAAAGAAGTGAAACGAAACTGTACAACAAAGAACGAACGACAGGAAACTACTACGTGTCCATTCGTTAAATCCCGGTTACAGGTCAGAGATATGGTTGGTTTAGTGCTATAATTTCTTTTCCAAAATTAAACACAAGAAAAAATTGATACCAAACACAAGAAAAAGCACATGTCATTACCATTAAACCATGGCGATTCACATGAATAAATACATTAGATCTTGAATTAATGTACATTTGGTATATATTATATACATGTTGAATCAACAGAATGCACTGTCACGGGTAAAATTTCTTTGCTTTTCAAGTGGCCCATCATCTGGGCCAGTAATCTGTACAGCTCTTTGATTTTAGGGTGTGACTTGTCGCCTTTGCGGAATTCATGAACCACACCATCAACTTCAATTAGACTACACCCTGGGGTCTTCTTCATGCTCTTTTCTTTCAATGCTTTCCTCCATTTCAATGCATCCCTCCATCTGCTTGCGTAGGAATATATGTTTGACATCAGTACGTACGCACCATCTCTTGTAGGTTCCATCCTAACAACTTCTTCCACCACACTTTCCCCAAGCTCAACCTTTCCATGAATCTGACAGGCTCCAAGTAGTGCTCCCCAGACAGATGCATCCGGCAAGATTGGCATGTTCTTAATCAACTCTAATGCCTGGTCTACTAGTCCGGCGCGGCCCAACAGATCAACCATACATCCGTAGTGCTCAAGTTGAGGTTGGAGGTTGTAAACCCTTGACATATCCTTGAAATGCTTCCACCCTTCCTCTACCAGTCCAGCATGACTACATGCAGCAAGGACGCCCACAAATGTCACCTCATCAGGTGGTATCCCCGCTTTGCGCATCTCGGAGAAGACATCGAATGCTGTATCTATTTCGCCATGCATAGCCAAGCCAACAATCATGGCGGTATATGAATAAACATCTCTACATCTCATGGAGTTGAACACACTCAGGGCAAGGTCTATGCTTCCACATTTGGCATACATGTCCACAAGCGCATTCCCAATAAACCCATCAGCCTTGATATTGTTCTTATCAACATAAGCATGAACCCACTTCCCTAACTCAAAAACTCCGAGATTAGCACACGAATTCAACACTGCAACCAGAGTGACATCATCCGGCTTCAAGCCCGTACTCTGCATCCTACGAAAAACATCCAAGGCCTCTTTAAACTCTCCTTGCTGAGCAAGTCCAGCAATCATGGAGTTCCAAGAAACCACATTCTTAACCGGCATCCCATCAAAAACTTCACAAGCCAACGTAGCCTGCCCACATTTCAAGTACATATCCACCAACGCATTCCCAAGAAAGACATCCGAATCAACACTAATCCCATAACGATCCATACACGAATGCATCTCTCTCCCCAGGCTCAAATCCCCCAACTTCCCGCACGCAGAAAGCACAACCACAAGCGTCATCCGGTCGGGGCTCAAACCCGCCCGGCACATGCTAAAAAACGCAGACACAGCTTCTTTCGGGAAACCCATCTTGAGAAAGGCCTGAATAAGTGTAGTCCAGGAGATCAAGTCCCTCTCAGGACTTTCATCAAACACCTTGCAAACATTCCCCATAACCCCACAAACAGCATAAACCCTCATGAGAGTATTCCTCACGTACACATTAGAAGAAAGACCCGTTTTAATACAATGCCCATGAACCTGCTGCCCTTCCCTTAAAGCCTGGGATAAAGAACACGCCTTTAAAACATAGGGGAGAGTGTAGGTGTTGGGCACAAGGCCTTTAAGCAACAAGTGTTTGTACAAATCCAAAGTAAGTGGCAGAGAGTGACGAGGAGGTAATGACGAGGAGGTTTGTTGGATTAATGAATTGAGTACGGTGATGTCCGGATTGTCCCATTGCTTGACGAGGGAGCAGGCGTACGTGAGGTGCTTTTGGTTGTTGTCGGGATTTTGAGGATGCAAGAGTGAGACTAGTTTAGTGTAGATGAGTTTGGTGGCATTGTTGCTTTCGTTTGTTGTTTTGAGGATTAGTGAGTGGAGTTGTTTGATTTCTCTTACAGATTTTGATGACTCCAGTCTTGTAAGGAGGAGGGTGTTTTGCTGAGGAATAATGATGTCGTGCTTTTGTAGGTTAGTCGTTGAATTCAGGAGGGAAATCATTTCGTGTGTATATGAGAATTTCCCGAATCGATTGGTCTGTGTGTTCTTGGCGAAGAGAAGCTAAAAACTATTGGGTATTTAATGGGCCTAAAACAAAATATTTTATTGGGCTTGGTTGATACCCTGCTCCGTACCTCTGTGTGTCAGCCTAAGATTCGGGTCAGATATGGGCTTGATTGTTCAAATTTTGGGCTCGTCTTGCAATTCATGGAACCTTCATAAGTTGCAGTCTCTTGCAACCACAAGATCTGATGCCATTGGACCATGAACGTGCAATTTATTGTCCTAAATCCTAAATTAAGCCACTCTTTTACTTGCTCCATATTTGTTTAGTTACACATTTTGCTCCTTTCTAAAATATGGATTATTTTTTGGCCGGATTCAATCTGGATTATGCCTCGATTTTTGCCTCTCTTTTTTTTATATATGACTTTTACCTTCATGTTAGGTGGTTTTAATTTCAACTATGAATTGTGCCAAAATCAAAACATTAACCAAGACAACAACTGCAAATTTCAGCCCTCCAAGTAAGTTATAACTTTTTATTGATTCATAAAAATCTCGTGCTCTAGTCCTCAAAGTTTACCAGCATCAGAAACCAATGAGACTAAACATCATTAACCAATAGAATAAATTACTCGTGGTGGAAACATTAGTTTTTTGGCACAAGAAAAAAAAGAGAGAGATAAATAAGCAGCCAATCAAAATTAACAAAAACGAAGTGACGCTTTACACGTGGCATGAACCCGGGTCCTCGGTAACATGTGTCGGCCCGCCACGCGCAGATGGATATAAATTCACACGAGCGAACAGAAGAACCAGATAATCAGGGATTTTCAAGAAAAGTGGCCTAAACAGACGCTAACTCTGACCCAAACTTGTCATCTTACCAAAACACTCTCCGTCTTTCCGTTACGATTTCTCATCCTAAGTTGTTCGATAGTTAAACCATAATCAACCTCCCAATATTCTTTTTTCACAAATTGAATTATCCCTTCTTCATTTTTTTCTGGTTCATTCTTTAAAGAAGAGAGAGGAGGGTGGTTGTGGCGCGTTTGTTTTGTGTGGCTTACTTTCTAAGGTAAAGATTGCTTCTTCAAAGAGGTACTTTTTTTTTGGGTTCGTTTCGTGTTTTATTTTTTTCCGGTTATTTTGTTTCATTGGCTTGCAAGTTGGTTTTTGGGGTTTGGGTTTAGAGAAAGTTTTGTTCTTTCACGTAAAAAAGTGGGCTGCAAGCTTCAAATTTGTGTCTTTTTGGTTTAATCCGTGTTGGGTTTCTTCTTCTGTTTTGTGTGTCGTACGATTCTTTCATTGTTACGTTAAGTAACTCAAATTACGAGGATTGATTGAGATTTCGTGGGATTTACTTATTTCTGTTGTATTGGAGATCACAAACAGTGGCATTTTTTGTTTCTCGATTTACTTTTCTGGTTTAGAGTAGTGATGGATTGGTTGCCTTTGTTGGATCATCAACAGGGTTGATGTTTGAAAGTTCTTTGATCTTTGTTTTTTCCCTTTACTTCTAATGGTCTGCAATTAGACTTTTAGCATTTTCGATGTGGAAACCTGAGGTTTGACATATGTTGATTGAAAGTGGAGTGATTGTTCTCTTTTGGTAACATCTCTGTTAGGGGGTGGCATCTGTTCAAATCATTTGCGTGGTTTTATATTCACTAGTTGATTTGGCTATTTTACAGGTTGTCAAGGCACAGAAAGCTTTTCTGCTAACACATAAACCTAGGTTGTTGGTATAGCTGGGAGACAGGATGTTGGTACATGAGCCAGATCCTGATGTTGTCCGATGGGGACTCCATTATCTGATTGATGTTTTACCACTTTCACATAGTGGTTCGTGCAATAATAGTATTACGCAGTATGGTATAGATACTAGTGAAGTTGGGTATGTTGGAGAATATTATGCTGCACCAGTACATTCTAATAACGTGGAGAATGATGCTGTAATTGCTCGTGCTCTTCAAGAAGAACTGTCACAAATTGCAGCTGACGAAGCATCTGGGGTTAACAATCCCGGAAAAGAATTAGTTATTGCCCAGGATTGGCTTGGCTCTCATGGAAGACATCATCCTTCTGGTACTGGGGAATTTCACTGCTGCTATGTAATTCATTGGTTATTTTTGTCCTGTATCTGTCTTTATTTGTTCTGCGAATTATGTATCACTTGTAGGGCATGAGTACAATCAGAGAGTTGAAAGTGGCAAAAACAAAATAAACGCTGATGCTTGCAGCAACAAAGAGGCAGCCGAGTCTAGTGAGATTAAAAGTGGAGACATTGATCAAATACCAATGGCTATTTCCTCGCCTGGCAATGGAGAAAAATTGCTCGAGCTTGATGAGCTGACACTTTCTTTCGACTTGTCAGATGAAGAATCACTTAATGGTGAAGTGGGAAAGAGATTTAATGAGATGGTTCCAGTTCCTGTGAGTATGATTTTTTTGAAGCTATATTAATTTGTGTTGACGGTTAAGTGCATGGCAGCTTGTTTCTTGTTTGCTTTCTATACTTCTATCTTAAGATATTCAGAATAAGACTTCTTTTTGTTCTTCTGAACCTAATGAATAAATTCTCTTTTCAAGCCAAACTAATCCACTAACTTTGGGAGTTATACAATGTGTATTGTGGCCTGAATGAGAGCCACGGTTCTGTCAGTTTATATTGGTTTCATCTAGCAGAGCCTGGTACGAGTGGATATTAGTCAACAGATGGAACTTAACATTACAGTCTTTGTTCTTATGTTAATGGCTAGTTTTACAATTTTCAAGTAGAGATGCTGCACGTGGTGTTTGTCTGTGCGAGGAAGTAAGATGTGATTTTTAAAATATTCAGTTGGCCTTAAAAATAAAGTTGGCTTTGGATTAGAAGTGAGACTAGTGAAATAACATATGGAAAAAAAAAAGAGTAACTATTCATCAAACCAAAAATTTTGGCACCCCTTTTGGATTTTCCTTATGTGCATTATCAATTATCTCTTAAAGCTTAAATAAGAATATGAGCCTCTGTGTGAGAGGTGGATGTAATCATAATTGGCTTTGGTTTAGAGTAGTACACTTTAAACTTGACAATAAGTGTCTGTGCTAAGTTTCTCATATCTTTTCTGCAGCATGTCCCAAAAGTGAATGGAGAACTTCCATCTGAAGACGAAGAAATTTCTGATCATCAAAGGCTGCTAGACAGGTCTTCCATCTAATCTTCTTTCTCTCTCGTTTTTCACAAGCAACACTGCTGTACAACTAATTTCTTTTGGATTACTTGCTAAGGTATATTGTTTGATAATTTGTCCTTGTATTACATGATGTTTGCTTGTGTCTATTGAACGGGAGAAAGAGAGCTTTGATGGGGTAAGGCATTAGGCTCTACCTGGGTCATATGTGGTACCTTACCTTCACATAGTTTAGGGAGTGCATTGGGGAATAAACAAAAGTTTTGTCTTTGTCTTTTGGATTCCATCAAGATCTTGATTGTCGCATGGGAAAATGAATGCATAATTTTTCTTGCCGTTGTTACTCTTAAGAGTTTCTCTTCTTTAACTTGATGCCATTTTTAAACAATGTTTAGCTTATTGTGATGTTTGAAATTTCTCCGCTGTAGGTTGAAGCTTTATGATCTTGTTGAGAATAAGGTTCAAGGAGATGGTAATTGCCAGGTTGATTCTATCTTCATAGTAAATATATCTATTTATGACAAGTTTGTTGTAATTTTTAGTGCAACCTTTTGCTGTTGGGTTATGTCTTATAATTTTCATATTTTTGCAGTTTCGCTCTTTATCAGATCAACTCTATTGTTCTTCTGACCACCACAAATATGTGAGAGAACGAGTTCTTGATCAGGTTGATCACCGTTCTGTTGCAATTTATATTAAAATGAATTTGATTTTTCTCAAATTTGGTGTAATTTTAGACTATCAAGTTCTTAATTTTATTCCATGTTTTATGTTGTCAGCTTAAGTCTCAACCACACTTGTACGAAGGTTATGTACCCATGGCTTATGGTGATTATCTGAAGAAAATGAGCAAGTATATTGCTGTACCTTCATTTCTTCTTTTTTTTTTTTTTGTGTCATCTATATTTTCTTGTATTATTTCTGATATCCATATGTGGATAAATTAGGTCTGGTGAATGGGGTGATCATGTCACACTGCAAGCCGCTGCTGATTCGGTATGAGAAACTTTTATACTGGCTCACTATTCTTAATTTTGGTGTTTCTCTTGATCTTTTTTTGACAAAATTGCGTACTCTTTTTGGTATGTGTTTGCAGTATGGTGTCAGGATATTTGTAATGACCTCATTTAAGAATACATGCTACATTGAGATCCTTCCACAGGTTCAAAAGACTGAACGAGGTAAAACTTTTGGAAGACTTTTGCTTTACATTTTCAACTTCTGTGCTGATTAATCAAATCTAAAGAAGCATGGAGGGTTTTGGATTTTTTTGGAAATGTAATCTGTTTGAAATGCTAATACATGCCGATCTTATGTGTAAAGCATAGAGTTAATCGGCACCGTGTTACAAGTTATCAGGCAGCACCTTTCTAGGATTATGATTCACACTTGCACACAGTCTCCGTGGACAATGTTTCATGTCTGTAGATTTCAATTTTGTTCCTAAAGATATTAGTGGGACCATGGGAGTGTGGTCAATACTTTATTAGAGAGTGAATCTCATCACCATAGCTCATAAGTTTCTGTCAGACTGCTCTGCATTTTGCTTGTGTTATTATGCCACCCTGGTTTATATATTATTGGATTACTTGGGATTGCATTTGTTTTCATTTAGTAGGCTTTTACATTAGTTTTGTGCAACTAGTGTGCACTATTTCTATCTTTTATTGTTGTCGTGCTGCCTGAGCTGCGGTTATGACACCCATGGCACGTGTTCGATGCAGTTATTTTCTTGAGCTTTTGGGCAGAGGTTCACTACAACTCAATATATCCTGAAGCAGGTAAACAATTTAAACTTATGTGCAAATGTTTTGCGTTACATAACTCTTTAAAGTCATGTCATTTCTGAGTCCTTTTTTACTCTGATATAAACACAGACCTAGCTCTGCACGAGACCAAGAAAAAGAAGAAATGGTGGAAGCGTTGAACCTTTGGTCATATGGCCTTTCAGAAGGAAGCTTGAGTCTTTTGTTTGACGGCTCCTACTTCACAACCAACCTTTCCGGGTGGATCTTATTACATAGCTCTGGAATTGCAGGGGCCCTGTGAGCTTCTATGGTGCTTTTTATGCTTTTTCTTCTTCATCTGTAAATATCTTTCCGTCGCATCAACTTACTTGGTTCCATTCTTCGGTAATTCTTATTCTTTCATTCTTTTCAGGCTTCCTGATTGTAGATAGATCTTGGCAGGGGTCGTTTTCTTTAATATCGCCCCAGCTGGTAGAATACTGAGAAACCCTGATGCTGTACCCTCTTTATAGGTAGAATAAAATGCTTAAATTATTTGCTTCTCTAGCAAATCCGTCTTGCCTGCTGTAGTAGCTCATTGTTTTATCCAAGCATTATGGGATTGGGGAAACTTCCACCGCCTACATCTCCATGGAAGTTCATGTTATTGTGCTGTTCCTCCCAAAGGAAACAAAGCAGTAATCATGTTAGCTAACTTGTTCCCCTGTCTTAACAAGCAAATGGTTGATGATGCATTGCTCCATGCGGAATGAATATATAACCCAATTAATCATAAATTAAGATGCCGAATATTATGTACAAGTTTGATGGCTTTTTATTTACTATCTGCGTTGATATTTATCCATATATAAATACATATGTTGGCCCAAATTTGATCCAATCTATGATAAATCCCAAGAGAAGCCCATATCATTAGGTCTATACGTCGGCCCATATGTTGCACCCATTAAGTCCATTCCAACCTCGTTTTTCTTATTTTCCTCTCTTTATTTCCCATCTCTCTGTCGTCCCCTTGCTCCCTCTATCTGGTTCGTTTTCAAAGTGCAAACATCTGCCGCCGCCGCTAGCCCGCCTCCTCCACCGCAGCTGGCAGCGGGGTTTCCTTCTTGTGAAGTTGGACAAGTTCGGTGCTTCTCCAGACCTCGGCGACGCCGAAGTTCAAATCTTCACCTTGCTTGGTTTCTGTAACCGAAGGTCTCATGCTCCTCAAAAAACCCAATTCTAGAACCCTAAAAACCCTAATACCCACTCCTCAAAATCCAATCTTTTCACTTGTAAAGAGCGAACCCCTATACCGACCCCACACATGTATCCAAACCCGGACATACGTAGATGTCTACATGAAATGGAAAAAAGATCCTTACTTTGACTCGATAGATCACATACACAAGTCCATCGACCTCAAGCCCATCTGTTGTTTGAAAGACGTCATTGCCCGAAACCCCAATGGCTGCATCCCCATATCCGATGTATCCAAGAGAGGATTGGAGTTTGATGTCAAAATCAAGGTTGCCAGGTTTTTAAGGCAATACCCATCGATCTTTGAGGAGTTTACTGGGCCTCAGTATAATCTGCCTTGGTTTAGATTAACCCCGGAGGCCGTTGAGATTGATAGAGAAGAAAGAAGGCTTTTTGAGGATTGTAAAGAGGATTTGAGAGAAAGGTTGAAGAAGTTCATCTTGATGAGTAGAGAAAAAATGCTGCCGTTGAAGATTATTCAAGGGATGCTGTGGTATTTGGGCTTGCCTGAGGACTTTTTGGAACACCCAGAGGAGAACCTTGATGGGTCGTTCAAGTTAGTGGAGTTGGATGATGGGTTAAAGGGATTGGCTGTCGTGAGTGAAGAAAGGGTATTGTCTGTTTTGCAGAGAAATGCAATGAAGAAGGGGGTTTATTTTGGAGAACCAAGGGAGGCAATTGAATTTCCACTTTTCCCATCGAAGGGTTTGAGGTTGAGGAGGAAGATTGAGGATTGGCTAAAAGAGTTCCAAAAGGTTCCGTATATATCTCCTTATGAGGATTATTCACACTTGGATCCTACTAGTGACATTGCAGAGAAGAGGCTTGTGGGGTTTCTGCACGAGTTGCTCTGTTTGTTTGTAGAGCATTCAGCGGAAAGGAAGAAACTTTTGTGCCTCAAAAAGTATTTTGGGTTGCCGCAGAAGGTTCACAAGGCATTTGAAAGGCACCCCAACATATTTTATCTGTCTCTCAAGAACAAGACTTGCACTGCAGTTCTCAAGGAGGCGTACAGAGATAAATCAACCATTGAGAGGCATCCAATGCTCAGGATCAGGAACAAGTATATCAATTTGATGCAGGAGTCAGAGGTGATTTTGAAGAGGAGGAGGGTGAACAATCGGCCTGTTGAACGTCCCAAGTACGACTTGGATCTCGATTCTGAGGATGAGGAAAGTGTAGAAATGTTGTGAATATCAAGACGCAATTGCACCTGCAGAGTGTAGAATCTATACTCTAGACTTTACTGTTATCTGGTCTTTTTAAGCTTTTTTATAAGCGTGAGCTGCAAGGTCTCTTGTTACCACCCATAACATTGCGTGGTGATGGTACAAATCCAATCAATACTTTTGAAGAGCATATAATCATTTGCGTGCTCACCTTAGCATGCTGGTTTTACAGCACCTGAAAAAATGGCAATATACGAGCCTCTACCTGTGCAGGGTGCACGTTTGCTCTTCAGTGCCTCCTAGCAATGCTTCATTCATGAATTATAATCACGTAAGCATGTCACTAAGAATTACGGGAATTTGTTGTCTTAGGATCTGCATTGCAACTATAAAACAAACCCCACTCATTGTTTTTGGAAAATGCAACGGGTGATTAGTTGAACCATTGTGAGGAATGGTACGCATTGTTTATTGGAAATAACTTGGTATATACGCAACAAATTTCAGAGCATTTCCATACATGGATGTACACAAGGAAAAAATGTCGAAACACTCCATTGATAAGGACTGTTCTATCACCAATTCTGACTCTTTACAGATTATAAACATTGCGCATGAGCTCCCACAGAGGGTGAGAAACTGTAAATGCCCTCACTGACCTACTCACCTTTATTCTCTATCAAATTACATAAATAGCGGCTTAATGGAAAGGAGAATATTGACAACAAAGCATCTTATTCTGCAGCCCTACTGAACTCGTGTTTATTTACAGTTAATGACTCCACATTAAGTAGGAATATCGGTTGATAGCTTGCGAAAATCATCTGCATGTTAGCTGTACAAAAGTTTCCTCCATTTGCAGACTTAAAGTTGCGGCAAATAAAACGTGCCTTCATGTTTCCAGATTAGATTAACTTAAGAGGAGATTGATGATGACAATCCTATGCGCCTCTCTGTAACAATGAGAAGATATATTAGTCGACAAGGACTAAGTAATCCTGCCAAAAGCATGAAAAATGATTTCACTTCTTTATAGAAGATAAAGCGGCATTCCTCACCTCCAGTCAAAATGAGTTTCTCAACACGAGAAACAATATGTTTGCCATAAGTATACCTCTTCAAGGCACTCAAATGCACCTTAATGCGAGAAAGAATCAACTCTAGACTCTCGTCATCACAGGTTTCAAGAACCTTCTGTACGACATAATTTCCAAATGGATCTTTCATCATGGCCTGCAAAGTTGCATTTCACACAAATTGGATTTCGATTAACAGAAAGGGTTAAGAATCTACATTGCAACATTTAGAACAAAATGGGGTTGTGATAGCTTACAATAATAATTTCAACAAGAATGTAAATGCACTTATGTTGGCCCAAGAGGAAAAGGAAAAACTAATCTAGACAAAATTTGATAAGAGTATTACTTGGAACTTTGCTGAGCAATAGAATGAATTGGCAATACAGATACTTCATTTCACAGAATATATCAATACACGACAAACAACAAAAGATAGTGCAAAGAAATAGCAAAAAGGAAGAGCGAATCCACAAAGACCAAAATGTAATTTTGTTAAAGGTGAACATCCACAAAGAACAATTTAGGTTGCAGAAACAGAAAATGCGTGAAACAGAATCAGGTTAAGCCATGTTGCAAAACAATTAAGAAACTAAAGACAGTAGGTGAAACAATCATCACCATATGCAGAAAGAAAAATTAAAGGGTTAAGGTGAGTGAATAAACCTGCAATGGCTCATTTTCATCAGTAGAACCAAGCATCTCCTTAACCAAAAGTTGACGCTCCTCAGGGCCACCAAAAGTTAGGCACTTCTCCACAACATTGGAAGCAAATTTCTGCTGACTCATTATCACAATTTGACCTGCAAGCTTGCTAATGATAGCAGATCGCTCTTGTGGTTTACCGTGTTCAAGGACATGCTACAAAGCAGAAAAAGAGAAACGGCGTCTCAGAAAATGATGTGGCACTAAAAAAATTCGACACAATTAAGTATGTGTATCCTCTACCCACTTTAGAATAACATTTTCTTCCCAGCAATAATACTTTTCCATATGGTAAAAACAGTTGAGATCAGCCACCAGCAAGCCAACCAGATCAACCAAGTCAAAATATTGATAGTCTTACGTACCAATATACCAGATCTAGAGGGGGCAATTTGATACCTGAATAACATAGTTCCCGTACTGATCTTGTGCCAAAGTGCAAACAGATTGCATGACCTCGTCCATAATTATTTGCTGTGTATTTCTGTCAGCACAATGTTCCAGGACCCTCTGTGCATGTGAAACGCAATTATTGACATATTCAGAAAGGCAACACATCTCCAGCAGGATTGTCTACAAAAACTTCAGTTCCTAACCTGGATGACACGGCAGCCATAGGGATGGGTGGAAAGGGCCACAACTTGCCCATAAAAAGCTGAGATGATGAACTGAATTCGGTCTTCAGGGACACATTCTATGCACTTCTGAATAACATGGTTGCCATTCTGATCACGGATGCATTTCATGACTGAGCCATCTAGCTCTCCCACCAACTCAGTCCGTTGCTCCACGTTAATTACTTCCAAGGCCTGGGATTAGAACAGAACATTGTGTTTTTCAGGGTCAAGATAAATGAATGAAACATTGATCATTCACAAAAAGGGATTTACTGAGAATGCATGTATAGTAAGGAACGTAAAAATGCATGCTTAATCATTATGAAAAAGAAATAGAACATCACCTTTTGAATTACTCTGCATCCATACATTTGAAGACTCAGAGGTAGAACATGACCAGTAAGTTGGCTTGCAAGTTCCATCCTTTGCTCTTCTGATCCATGATCGAAAAACTGAGAAGTTGCATAACAATTTAGTTAAAAATTTGCACCATAGAATGAAAGTGCAGTGTTTCACATTAAGAAGCACCTACTTTTTGTATGACATAATTGCCAAAAACATCAGTCATCAAGGTGCGGGCATGAGGAAGAAGCTCAGGGAATATCTTGTTCTTCTCTTCTACTGAAGCAGTTTCGAGTTTCTGCTGAATGAATCGACTCCCATACTGATCCATGCTGCATTGTGCAAAATGAAAAGCTTAGATTCAGTAGTTCAAAAGCTACAAGGGTGAAACATAAACCAAAGCAATTATCCACTGTAAACCTGAATTCAACAACATGACCAACAATGTCAGACAATTCAAAAGATCTTGTCTTGCTGCTCTTGAACTCATCTAATAAAGTTGATGCATATCTTTTTTCTGCAGTGCTGCCAATATCAAAGTGCCACGACTCGGTAGGTCCTCCTACTGAACTTTTCATCATAGAAGCAAAGGGTCCAAGTCGCTCACTCTGAGAACTTCCAGATCCAACAGAAGGTAGTATTGAATTTGTCATTAGATTCTCTGGATAAGGCATACCAAGACTATATGAAGAATTCTGGTAATACCCTTGATTCAAACTTCCATATTTTCCTAAAACTGGCAGCTCATATTGTTGCTTCTGTTGAGCAAGCAATGTCTCGAGGCATGCTTTCTGAATACCATCCTGAATCCCACCCAACTGTCCATCTGAAGTCCCTAAATACTTTCTAACATGAGGGCCATTTGGATTAGCTGAAGCATGTGTTGACGTTCTTTGCAAGTACTGAGCATATCGTGGATCTGTAAATGCAGATTGAAGATCAGGCCCTGCTTGATTTCCCAGTCCATAAAAATCATGTACATTTCCACTACAATTTAACTCTGAAGCTGGACAAAACCAAAATATCAAACCAGTGAGAAATATAAATGCGTGTCAAGGCATGTAAGTGCATCTATATGCAAATATAGGATTTAAGTGTCAGGAAAGCTTAGAGAGAAAAGAATGGGAACCTGCATCAAGATGGTCATTTATCATGGAATTCAACTTCTGATTGATAGAGTAATCACCGAGCACATTGCCTGCGAAATCGGTACTTGGGACACCGACATTCTTACGTTGAACATCCAATCGCTCCAACCTTCCAAGCGCCGAAGAATTCACCTTTGAGAGAAGATTGGCCGAAGAAGAAGTTCTCCTGGGAATTGTACCGTCCCTGTTAGAACTTATTCTGGAAGCACTGAGATTCGATGCAAGCCCATTTTTCCTTGCTACATCTATATAGTTGGACGAAAAGGCAAGATTTTCAGCAGTAGATTTATCTATGAATTGGTTCTGCCGACTTCGGTTATGACCATTGGATGTGTTAAAACGAACATTTGGATCATTGGTCAGATCCAGCTGCAGCTGACCCTGTAATTGAGTCTCTTGATCTGCATGCCTAGGCTTTGATAAGCTTAGACCAGATAACGTAGCAGCAATCTCACCAAGCTCTGTTGCACCAGAGGAATGACTGTTTTGCACAGTTATGCCTGTTGCATTTGTCCTCTCAATTGGCCCAACTCTGCTTGCCACTGGGGGAAGACCAAAACTAGAAGGCCTCCCAACCAATTGCTGTTCAGGTGTTGTGCTCCTTGATAATGATGAACCCAAAACTGATGCAAAAGAGTGAGGAACAGTGGTGGAGTTACGGCTTGGAACCCCACCAAAGCCTGGGGGACCAGCTCCATTAAGCAAGCCTTCTGCAGTTTGTGCTCCATTACACAAACCAGCAGAATGAACACTGGATATCCTACCCGTATCCACCATATCACCTAAAGCATTATGACTTGCTGGGGATGATAAGCGACCTGACACAGAGGTAGGACGATCAATCCCTTCCTACAAAACATGCAAATGTCAGTTGTTTACAACCCTAGAAAAAGCAAACACATCATATAGTATTTGGTAACACTCGTGCTTCATCAATATTTTCACGAAGACAATAAAATAGCTCTTTCTCAGAGGAAATCACTAACGACACTATGTTATCTTTATATTTGGATGCCAATTCTAGAGTACTATTTTGGGGAAAGTTAAACCATGGAAATCATTATTAAGGATGTTTTGTATTGGGCAAATTATTCATGTCGCAAAAGCAATCATAGACTATTCTTGAAACTATTGCTGCCTACTCCATTCTCAAAATCCTCAAAGAAAATCGGGTACCATCTTCCTGCTCAGTTGAATAAAATAAGAGAGACAAGCACAACAACTAGGTAGCTTAGCTGCTAACACGGGCTAACTTCTAGTCCTTAAAATTTTCATGTGCCATAGGGCTTTGATGAGAATTTAAGGGTCAGAACCACCACAATCATTCAACGTAGTTAGAAATTTGATTTATGGATAAAACAGCCAAACAAGAAATGTGTAAAATCACTAGTCTGAGAAAGGGGTATATAGTTTGACTGTTTTATCCAGATTGTACATTGAGACTACAGCCAGATACGCATACAAAGGAATTTTATACATGCAGTCAAGAGAAAATCCAACAAAATTATTATCCATACTCCAAAGTTAATAATATGACAGGAGTTGACAAATATGTTAAAATGAAGAACCAATACCTGAAGAATGTCAGCAAAACTTTTTCTCCGTGCACCAAGTCTGGAAGCCTGCAATCCGGTAAAGCCATCTAACCCTCTATCAAGCCACTCAACTGAGGCATTCCGTGAGAGATTATTCCTATAAGCATTCCTGAGGTCATTTAAATCAGCCTCTGCCTGCTGTACAGAAAGTCCAGGTTGCACCGAAAAAAGCGATGAACTATCACTTTTATCAACCAACTTCTTCTTCCTCAGATCTCCAACACCGCCAAATGAAGGCCCACGAGCCCGAAACCTTTGTGCGACACGCCAATCCTCCTTTGACAACAGTGGAGGGGGGAGTCTTGGGTTGATGTTTTCATTGGAGTAATAATACGAAAGATATGCCGGATGCAGGCGCATCTCATCTTCAGTCAATTCAAGATTGCTACTTCCACTATCACTAACGCCATCAGCATCACCAAAATTGTAGTTCCTAAAAAGACTACCCACAGCACTTAATGACCCCTCAACTGTAGGAGGAGCGCTCCCACTTCTACACACATTCAAATCCCTTTCTCGATGATCAATTATACGACGATTACGCTGAGCTTGAAGTATCAATTCTAGCTCATTCTGCAAACTATCATCTAAGGTACCATTGGGGCCCTGCAGACCATCATCCAAGGTCGGCAGCATGCCTATATTGCTCCCAGTGGCCATTCCCGAGACTACAAAAGGAAAATAAGATTAGAAAAGTCAACATTAACAGAATAACACAAATTCTAACAAGACCTCAAAATCTAATTAAAAATATGGCGCGTGATTCAAATTAAACATGATCTGGGTTTTAAGGTAATTAACGAAACCCGACACCTACTGAGAAAGAAAGCAATGTTTCTATTAAAAGAATCAAACAAGCACACTCATTCATGAACTCAAAGTAAACATGATATAGTGTAAGCCTTCATAACTCTGAAATCCTACACCAGCCAGTCAAGTTAAAATTTTGAAGAGTAGGATCAAGTACTAAACTCAAATCAATACGTATACATTATGATGCACAAAACCCAAAACATATAGCATCATCAGGCTCGATTTCCAGTTCATTATCGAGACTTATTAGCTCCAAATATTCCAAACCCAAACACAAGATTAAAACTTTATGCAGTTTTCCTACAATTTCCAGCTTTTTCTCGGCAGCCAAACACAGACGAGAATCAATAAGGGGAAATTCGATAACCAAAATCGCAAACTGAATCACGAATCAGGAATTGACAGATACCTTTTTCACGCTAATGATCCCGGCATCAAAAGGTCTGAATCCAAAGAGAACAAAGCGGGACAAAATTGAGTGAGCATTATTATAACGCAATAATGATTACCACCAAAATGGAAACAAAAGAGGAATTAGCGAGACTTACGAGAAAGATTGATACGAACGGCGCCGTATCAGGATTAGAAAGAAAAAACTCCAATCAATGATGATCGTATTAATTAGCAGGGAAGGAAGGTTTTTACTTTTTAGAACAAGATTTTTGACAGAGAGAGAGGGAGAGAATTTACAAGAGGAACTCGAAAAAGGAAACAAAAATGGGAGATTCTTTTATTAGAAAGAGGAAATCTTTCGAGAACAAAAATTTCGTGTAACTGTGATTTAGTTTTTCGAAAGGTACGGTGTTGTTGTTTGATGAGTTTTGGCGTACGTGTAGAGTTTTTGTTTCGCGGGAGAGAAAGAAAGACAGAATTTTCGTGGGCCGTTTGATGTTTTTAGCGTGGTCGGCGATGGACGGTAGTTAACGTGCATGAGAATTAAGGGCACTCTAGTTCTCTTTCTTGTTAGTTGTTCCTCTCCTCTTTTCACATCACGAAACAGAGTAGCTGTATTATCGCAGTGGTTTAAACGTCAGTACCCCCCTCAAGGTTTCTTGGTTGTCAGTTTGGTATATCCATAACTTTGCTCTAACTAATCCAGATTTAACCCATATCTATCATGTACCTGGCTATAGTCACATACACATAAGACTCAACCCGTATTTAACCCACATCATGTACCAGGCTACAGTCACATACACAAAAGACTCAGGCTACAGTCACATACACAATAGACTCGACCCGTGTTTAAGCAAAACCGAGCCGCTTATCACTCGGACCACCCCCTGATCCGCTTATCATATGGACCAACCCCTTATCATATGGACAATATCGCAAGCAGTGAGGTTGTGAAAGGAGCAGAATTAAAACTGACCTTGAAAACCACTTAAATTAATGATTAGCATAAACTTGTAAGGACATACATGCTTAGTTGAGGTTTGAGCAAGAATCTGATTTCCTTATGTTATTGTTGCAATAAAAAGACAGCATGTGCTCTGTACTTCTTCATTTTGATCGTTTTTAGTAGCACAACAACTCGTTTGTCTTTGATGACCATCACGATTCACAAAACTAGAATGCCAGGGGCAATTTAAAGGAAGAAACCCAGTTAACGTACAGCTAGAAAGCAAACCAAATACCTGATGGGATGATAGGAAAAAGAACAGCAGGTATTGGTAATTGAAGGTATAATGGAGGAAATTTTTCCTTGAGAATTCCTTTTCAGTTTTGGCAGGAAAGGAGATTGTCATGGTACAAGACTAGTGATTGGCAAAAATTGTGTCAATCTTTATTCTCTGTATGCTTTCATTTCTACATTACAGTATACACGGATTATCGCAAGAACAAAACTTTGAGCTTCACCTGTGACGGAAACATTAAGGTGAAAACTGGAGCAAAAAGGCCGGCAGGATCATAATTCTGATGTAGTTTCATTATCAATCATTTCACGAACTTCATTGACTACTAAATAAGCTTTGTGGCCACCAATTACTTCTGCCTGTTTCTTGCCATCTCTCCATAGCTGTAACATGAACAACATCAGGAGGGAGGATCGAAACAAGAAGAAAACAGGAAAATCGGTCGAGAAAGCAAGCAGACTAACTGAACTCCGCCCACATCAACCCAGAAAGCTTAAATGATAACGAGTAAGCCAACCTCAAGAAACCTTAGTAACTAATGTATGAAGTAACAAAAGTTTGACCCAGTATTGGTTTCACAAAAAGAGGTTGCTCAAGGTTGCTACAAAGTGGCAGGACTGATATTGCATATCACCTCAGGTAGCTATAATGTGCTTACAATAGAGCAAACACTGAATTTCTCAAAGACATCCACTCAGATGGAAATTACCTGAATGGTTGGCATTTTCTGCAGAGATGTCATAGCCCGCCACATACATGAAAAGTAACACAAAAAAAGTTAATCAAATTCACCCAAAGTATTGCTTACAAATTCTGAAACATACATAATAGTAAAATCTTCTTGGTAAAACAACAGGTGTGAAATTGACAGCACAAGAATGATTAACGGCAATAACACTATTTAAGGCAAAACTGAAAAGGGTGTAAGATGTATTCAGACACATCATTTACAGGTGGATAGGCAGTCAGATACATTTAGCATGTTTGTCTCAGTGGTGTATGGGGGCTAGTGACTATTGTTAGAATTGTAAAGGTCATACAAAAGAATTTCTTATCAGCTCTGAGCCCTGATCCTTTTGCCTTAGTTATTACAATAGGTCGCATGCCTGTCCTTATACCTTAGTTCATATTTCCCAACAGAATTAAATATACCCTCATAAAGTTACATCAATTTGTCTTGGTTTCTCAAAGTTCTAAAGAAAAAAAGGCGATAACTGGGCTAATTATATGGAGTTGTAAGACTTACAGTGACTCCCGCGCGTGCAACAAGCTTGTGTGGAACATTATTGACATTGATACAGTAAAACCGCAACCTGCATCAAATTGTTGGAATGGAAATGAAGACATTGGAGAAAATTACTTCCTCTAGAATGGAAACATAAAAAGAAGTTGAAAAGGCATCATTGTGTGGGGATTCAAGGACAGTCTTACATACAAGCATCAAATATCAAATAAGTGCATAGTAAGCAGTGATCCAACTAAAAGAGAATGCAGCCTCAAAAGAGGACGGAAACATGAATGAAGGCAAGCATGATGTATATACAGCAAATATTTGTCAAATGCTTAAGCATGAATTTGACTTTCCTGATCTTTGATTTTGCAGCAAACATGAGCGAATTTTGCAGAATAGTGATGCAACAATGGTTCAGTAGTGCACACAGACTAATAAAGGAATTCTAATGAGTATGTCATACAAAGGGATGAGAACTGAGCTGCCAAGCATATAATCTCGAGAGTTGAGTTTATAAATTTGGACGAAAGCAAGGATAAAAATCTTGAATAGATTACTTGTAATCATCAACAGGGCATAACTACTCAGGAAGAGGCGAATAGTTTTGATGCATTCAACACGAACGGTAGCAACAAGTGAATCAGCACGAAACAAGTGGAAACCAGAACATCTCAAGCTTCATGTCCACACTGCAATGGAGAGAAAACAGGAATCTAAAGAAAAGTAGTAGACCTGGGATGATAATCAGCCGCCAACTTTTCCAATTTCGGTTTCAAGTATATGCATTTTCTGCACCAATTTGCCATCCTACAAAAATTAACTTCAATGAGCTTGACTCTAATAGAGGAAAAAGACACATGACTCATAGACTGTCTCAGCTTGAAAGATGAAGAAGGAAACAAAGACAAAACTCCCATTAAAAGGAAAGTATCAAAAAAGTTGATTCTGTTGGAAATTTGAACTCTCACAATCTCTTCAGTTCGGGAAATACTTACCCATAGAACCATTTCTCAAAATATCTCAGCAACCAAATTAACCAATTTCAGAAATAACACCAGATAATTCTGAAATCCGGCCGATAGAGACAGACAGGAAGGAAAAGAAAGATCAAGTCTGATAAACAACCAGATGGTTCCTGCTATCCTCATTTTCTAGAAAATTAACATAAACCCAGATGCATAAACAGGCCAAAATAAGCCGCAAACTCACTAATTGATTAAAAACGCACACAAAAGACTCAATACGAACACATACCAAACAACAATAACTGATACTTCAAGTTGCTGTGCTTCTGCTATAACACGATCAAAATGACTTTCACTGCAAATGGGTTCCAGTTCAACAGACACAGGCGAGACTTCCTCTACTTCCTGCAACGACCCTTCTTGACTCCAAGCATTAATGCCTCCAAATCCAATCCTCCCACCAAACCCATAAATTTTCCCGGGAAACTGAAGACCCACCACGAGTTTTTCAGGGAAAGATTGCTTTTTTAGGCTAGGGATTGACCGAATTTGACTGGTTATCGCTGTCAAATCACGAGAAGGAGCTCTCGTGATTAAAAAGGCAAGAGATTGAGACAATTTGGTGGTGATATCAGACATGTTTTAGCGACAGAAATTGCAAAGTCAACGCACAGTGGCTATGTTAAATTGCTTCAAAGAATCCAGCCAGAAACACAGTGGGAAATATCTTGAAGTGTATGATATTTTGCAAGTTCCGCAGTTCAAGATTTTTATTTCTGCTGACTTTTTTTTTATGTTGACTTTTTGTTTTCTTTGTTAGTTATTTTATAATCTGCAACTAATCCTGGTCAGGAGGTCACGTCAATTACTAAGCGGCAAAGTTTGGTTTTATTTGTCTTTCTGTTGGCAAAATCTGTCCAGGAACTGATAGGGGAAAAAAAAATAATAATAATAATAAAATATGTCCAAATTTGGATAAATATCATATAGATATCTGCTCTGCTTGCATGGAGGGGTTGAGTTTTCTGTGTTTGAGCATTTTCGATTGTTGTGGGTGAGCTGAAGCCGAATAATAACCTCACTATAGTCACCAAAAAAAGCTTACAATAACGAACCAAGAATTAATCCATACAATAAGGGAATTGATTTAGTTTATATAAGACAAGAGTTTTGAGTCAATATATGCCTAAGAATTTTTATTATAAAACTCATCTATATATAAGTATAGAATACGGGTCAAGTCCGAATTAGTCATGACAAAATTCTGGACAAGCAAAGGTGTGTAATTCGAGTTAATTAGGATAAAGGTGTGTGATCCGAATTAATCAGGACAAAACTCCGGATACCCCCATGAGAATTAAAAAAGAAAATTCTGGACAGTCGAAACAAAATTAACTTATATAATTTTGTGGGTAGAATGTGTCTAGTACTATAACGATTAATTGATGACCTTCTTTTCTCAATTATTTATTTTTTAGAAGGACATGTGTTTGGACAAAAGAAAAAATTAGAAGGAATATGCTTATCTTGTTGAGGAGTCTTAAAAAGCCCATCAAGATACGGGGATTAGGCTTCCATTAAGCGATCCACACACAGGGTTGCATTTGCATTCGACGCAAAGTATGGTTTTCGGGCCGAGTAATTATTATCGGGAAGGTCATTGGGCCGAATAGGCGCACTAGTGATTATTTCAACGGATAAGACTTTTTAGCGGAGTTGGACTTAAAACTGGCCCAATGACCTTAAGCAAGCCCGGTTATAGCAAAAATTGTCTATTGATTGAAACCATCAAACCAACACTATATTATATCACAAAGAGGATGGAAGAGACATATCTATGGATGGATTATACAGTCAGTGACAGAATGCAGACATTGCATATAAACCAATGAAGGAAAATGGTGACCAAGAGAAACCAAAACCAAAATTGTTTTCAGGATTGCAAATGGAATAAACCAAAACCAATCCGAAGGCAGTCTGTCTTGAGACTGGCAAATGCACAATTATAATCAAATTAAAGCAATATGAAGGCAAGTCTGTGTTAAGAAGCAAAGAATAACACTCCTATTGATGCAGTAAACCCAAAATTTTCATTTGCTCAAACTCTCGATGATTTTGGAGAGCGCCGAGTATGATCCGAAGATTGATGATACAACTCCTACTGCAATGATTAGAATACAAAATGCTGCCTGCAAAACAGGCAAAATGGAAGAAAGAAGCAATATTGGTAATGAGCAACAATCTTAAGCAGTACCAAACTAGTACCTTGCCTGCAGTACTTTCAAGGGTAACGAGTTGATAGTAACCGGATAGGAAAGATAAAATGGATTGGAGAATGGTAGCTGTACCTGGAAAACTGATATTTTACCCCTCAAGATGCTCAGGAAGCAAGCACAAGGAAGTATCAATGTCTGCCATAGAAATCATTGTCAGCATCATAAACAGACACAAGCTGAATACCATAGCAAAAGAGCTACAAGAAGTTGAATTCCTAAATTGTTAAAATAGCATAAGAAAACTTACCACAAGCATTGTGAGTAGAGAACCAATCAATGACATCACCAGACCTGCAGTGAAATTAATGTGTATCAAAGACTACATAAGTATGAGAACCTTTCCAAAGTATGTATATGTAGTTAGAAAGTATGATTAAGCAAATGAAATGGTAGATGAAGGCAGAACTAACCGAAGAAGGGGATGGCAAGACCGACGAGTAAGGTAGAGATCACTAGTATTGTCCTAATGCCGATGGCGTACATGTGGTTTTTCCTATGCCTTGTTGGTATCAGCTCCTCAAGACTCATTGCCACCGGAGATATGGTTAATGCATATGTGCTACTAATTTAAGGGCTACAGTTTTCTGCTTCTTGAAAATGATATATGAAAGAACTCTAAGTTTCTTCACTTAGGAAAAAGGAAATACAAAGACAAAGCAGTGCCAATTTCTCTCTTTTGCTTTCTTTTCATTCCTGTTCTCTTTCTGCAAGATGCATGCATGTATAATAGAATGGAAAAAAGCTCATTCATGCCTAATGAGATGATATAAATTATAATGAGCTGGAATGAAACATTATTTCGTTTCTGCAAAAGGATATTTGGTAAATGGGTTAACCACCTGCAAAAGGGGAGAAAACAATTATGATTACCACTTTGAAAATTCCTTTACGTTGCATTAGAAAAACCAAGGAAAACACACTCCAGATTTTAACAAGGGAACTTACTGTAGTCCAGACAGCAATCTTCGAGGCAACCAGGTCTTGTGGCATGTTAAGGGTGAACTGTGACTCTGTGGAATCTCCAAACATAGTGTACCCCATGTAGGCAACTCCAGCATACATCAAAGTACAGATACAAAAGCTGCATGGACAACAAAACCACAATGGCATCAGGAAATATGTGCAGAGGAGGGTCCTTTACATAAATACTTATGCAAGTACTCTGCTGCAGACATTAATTGTTTGACATGCTTCCATGTTTTTAACAGACTTTTGGATCCAATTTCATAAGAAAGACTTGGCAGCTGAGTAACTTAAGTTACCATGTCAAGAGAACTGCAGGGTATCGATTTGGTTGTGCCATTGAAGTGTAGATGTTTGGAAAGACGGCATGGCCTGAGTAGCAATACCCGTAGAGGCCAATAGCAACAGGAAGAGTACCAAGGTTAAGTATTTGCCCCTTGCTATGAATGCCAACCTTATCAACCAGTCCAACCCAAAACAAGCATATCACCACCATCACTGATGCAATAACTCCACCAGCTGGAAGGAGAGCACGGCAAAAATGAACTTAAAACAGGGTAGCCTGTGTTTAAATATGCAGATTGTGTTCATTGCTACTGACAAAATGAACAAGGACCTGTGTACTACTGCTTATTAAAATTGCACTATAACTCTGGCAATCAACACGCTAAAAGCTAACTGAGTATCTGTAAAAAATTGTGTTTGAAGCAGAGGATTGGCTTGACCATACCCAAATGTTGTACTCATATTGCATTCTTCTTGGCAGGAACACTTCCATTTTAACAAGTCTATCCAAGTTGTACCATATTACTTGCTATAGCTCATATGTATTAGCTTAGCGCCACTAATAGCCACTGGATACAGAGGCAGTAAAGGAGTAGAGTCTCACTGAAAAAGGGTTAAAATCTGAAAAGAAGCTTAGATACTGGAATACTGACCGGAGATGTAGCTGAGGATACTGAGATCTCGCAGCCAAACCGTTGGAAGAACAGCCAAGGTGGTCATCAATGCAAATAAATGGTGGGAATCCAGTTCGATTACACCCAAACTTATGTGTGCATTTGGAAATAATGAGGATAAGTTGTCACCCTCCAAAATTATGTACTCAACGCAACAAGCCTGCATGTGAAGAAGAATTGGATCGTAACCTTAATACTAATGTGAGTTATGTAACTCCAGTTTTTTTTCCCCAGAGTTACACCATAGATCATCAACTTAATGATTGGTTCTGCCGAATTGTCTCCGGGACATGTAGTTTCTGTAATATGAAGTGCAGGAAGGATTTGCTTGCCATCTATCACAGCTGAGATGAACCATTGAATCATAGGGGCTCAAATAGAAAGGTCTAACCATCACAATGACTTCCATAATAGTGCAATAGTGGATGAGGAGATGATTTAACTTAGCTTTCATTAATCCTGGACCTTTAAACATGATAAATCCATGATAATCCGTTAACTGAATCACAGTTTTACTATTTCACCTCTACTTCCAGTGCGATTCTATCTCTTGAAGGGGGATTGAGTTAATATGGAATGGTTATTCATGTTTTAAATGACAAAAACATTTCATGAGACAGAATGAATATCTTGTGGGACCACTTAGATTGGATCTCGAATATTTTTAGACACTAAAAAGAACAACAAAGTAATCAATCTTTGATTCTGACAAATTTGCAGTGAAGGTTTCTACTCTATAGCCACTCATTTGAGTTTTAAGTCTGTGGTCTGCAGGAAAGTGTGAGGCAAAGTAGCAACAATGACACCTCTAGCCGCATAAGATAAATGTTTGAGACCCAAGAATCTTAACAGGAATCTACCTATCTGCATCTTTTCTATGCAGCTAAGGTGGGTTCATTTATTATATCAGAGAAAATAACTGTGAGAGGATCAGCAAGCTGTATACTTACATATAACTCCACGTACAATATTATCTGGACCAAGCAAGATCAATGAAACGTCAGTGACTGCTTAACTTTTCTAAACTAGTATTGTCTCAAAGGAAATGAAAATCCTCAGTTAAAGACTTACTGAGATAACAATTCGACCGGTTGTGCCAAATGCAGCTTGACCAATGTCTGGATAAGTTTCAAGCCCTGGTTCGCTATCCAAACAATAGCGAAGCAGCAGGCCTGTGTAGAAGGAAAGGACTGCATATATGAGCAATATAGCTAGTCCTAGCCATCCTCCTTGTCTAGCAGCATAAGGTGTTGATAAAATTCCAACCCCGCATAGAACATTCAAGCCTGCACATACACAACAACATGGCCACAAATTCATTCCATTTCAACAGATTAGATACCACTTAGAAACTAGTAGATTTGGTGGTCAAAATGGTACAAGAACTTGCCAGACTATATTTTGTTGTTTTGCTGGCCATGTCATGTGTACCATGTGCAACATGAACAGTGACTAAGTCACTACTATATATGTGCATAGTAAACAGACATTCCTATCAGATATTGAGTGGCAGTTTTGCTGTTTTGGTTTTTTATGAATGCTGATGGGAACTTCTATACTTTACCAATTAATTGAGTGGCTGAGATATGACTTCTTTAGCCACATCAGGCTGATTTCTCCAAGGAAGATGATAAAGTTGGGCAAGTTCTCGACCACAATTATTGTGATGGGACCCAAAGTTAGAGTGGTTTAAAAATTAACCAATGTTTTATAAAATAAAAAAAAAATTAGCTATTGCTAATCAACCTATTGTTAATCTGATTTCCATTAAAACTAGCTCGTCCAATTTTTTCTACTTAAATACATTTATGGCTCAATACCGGTTAGGTTCCGGCTGATCAGGTTCTAGTATGCTATTGCTATGTTCTCAATTTATTTTATTTTATTTTGCTTATTTTCTAAGGAACCTTCTATTAGATTTTTGACAAGGCATGTTACCAATAATTGCAAGAAAAATTAATGGTACAGGCTATAGCAAAGAAAGAGGACGAATTTGCCCATGACTTGTTGTATGTGGCCCCTCCAATTGTCAATTAATGTGCCCACATAGGTTGGTAGTAGTGTTGTGTACTAGTAGTACATTTTGCTAAAATGGCAAGTGGCAGGCTGGGGGCATGTGGGAAACGTTACTATTTGTCAAGTGGTCACCAATCCTAAGGTAAGGCTAACATTGAATTTCCTCTGCTGAGCAAACAAAAGACATTTTTAATGTCACCATTGGTTATGTACGATGTTTAATTTGCAGAAATAAAAATGAAAAAATTTCTCCCCTTATAAAGTTGAAGCCCTCAAAGACAGGTAAGAAGAATCTACTTAACATAAAAAAAAATGAGGGTAAGAATCTACTAACCATTGACCACAGCTTGTCCGTATGAGCTATGGTGAGAGATGGGGAGTTCATGTGAAATTCTAGATGCTCCTTTAATGGAAGACTTCCTTGCTGGAGGAATTGGAGGGAGTAGAGCCTGAGAGCTACGCCTTTGCTTGGGGACGTGTTGCTCCTCATCTGCTTTATCTAGTAGAGGTTTTGTTGCAGTAGGCAATGTCTCTGGTGTGTGTCTTCTTATCAGTGTAGAGCCAAGAAATGAATTGCCTATAGTACTGCCTATAGTACTCCCTAGTCTTGACAGACCAGGAGTTCCCAAGAAATTTATGCTTGGAGATGGTACACTAGTGTATAGATCAATGGACTGCCTGGAATATGTTACCAATTAACAATGAAGTAGATTAGTATCTGAAAGTAATATCCAGAAGAAAAGCAATGCAGCGTCAGTTTCTAATACTAGTAGTGTTCATCATAAACAAAAACTATCACACCATATTTTCTCTTTTCTTTCCTGTGCAACAGTGACTCACATTGTTACAGTAATTTTCTTTTAACTAATATGCATTCAACTACTTCTCTACCCTTTGAATCTCAAAACTTCCTATTGCCTACAATTTCAAAAAGAAAAAAAGAAAAAAAATTAACTTTTGGGT
The DNA here is from genome assembly GCA_028386065.3 of Turnera subulata. Taxonomy (NCBI): domain Eukaryota; kingdom Viridiplantae; phylum Streptophyta; class Magnoliopsida; order Malpighiales; family Passifloraceae; genus Turnera; species Turnera subulata. The sequence goes on along the minus strand of JAKUCV010001567.1, from coordinate 24,478 downwards.
CTCCAAATCTAGTAGTATTAGAAACGGGACCCATATTGCTTTGGAATTATCTCACGTAGTAGGTCCAATTCCTGTAACTACGGCCATTATTGAATGATGAAATTATCATGTGTATCTAGTAAGTCTGTGAGCTTATTTCACAAGAACAGTGCTTTTCTAGATTCTAGAATGTGAATAAAGTAAAGTAAATCCAGAAAGATCTCTAATTAAGTGATGGCAATCATTGAATTTATTGAGGCGCAAATATACCAAATTTAGCCTCTCTCCAGGCCCCATTCCAAGTCAATGAAAAATGCTCCAATCACCACATAATTTTAACCCCGCATTTAATTATAACCATTTCCCTTATCTGAGTCTCAGGTCAACAAAATCTTCATGAATCTTAATAACAAGGAAGGAAATCAAGAAATCTTGCCTGTAACTATGTCCCTTCTATGGATAAGAATGTCCAAAATAAGACGTGGATGCAGGGAATGAATTGAATGAAACAACGCAATAGAAAGCAGAGGAAACGGAGCACAGCATTCATTGAAATAAAAAAACAACAAAAAGCAGAGGAAAACAGAGCATTTGCAGATAAGAAGAGATGGAGAGGGAAGAAAAACCTGTAACTTTGGGGCCAAGCAGCGGTATAAGAACCGGTTTTGCTCTGTTGCCGGTTGTCGTCAAAGGAATCATCGGAGCTGTATGCATCTCCATCATCCTCGCCATTTCTGTTGAGTCCCTTGTCTTCATCCTCTTCTTCACTCTCAATGTAAAGGCTCTGGTCCGATGCAGAGTTCTTCATCTTCCTCCTTTATATTCCTTTCAACTTCTCCCAAGATCCCACCTGCAAAAACCCTGAAGCAGATCACCCTAGGTTGCGTAAAGATATATTCTTTAGCCACTCAAAATGTTGATAAGCAAGAACAAAAGTATTACAGATTGGATTAAGAAGTTGTCGAGACACAGATGTGTTAAATCTGGGATAAGAGTGACAACTGACAAGCTGTTTCCAATACAGTTTCTTTTGGTCTCTCACTTAAAATCTGCTTGTTGGTTGGCAGGTCTTTTGACCCAGAATTATAATCCAAATTAAAGATTGATAAAAAAAGTATAGGGAAAAAAATGGGTCAATCTAATATGCGGAAAATATCAGAAGCATAAGAAGTTGAACAGGTCGAGAAAAAAAGAAATAAAATTATTGCCAACTCTGGCAACGGTCTAAATTTGGACATGCAGGGACACAAATATGTCAAGTCAATCATTGGCTTGATAGAGAACTTATTTAGTTATGCACTGAAGGGTGGATTGGAATGGCAGAATTTGTAGGGGAATTCTTTGAACCATTCAGCTTTATAAAACTTGAGCCTTTAAGTTTCCCTTCCTGTCCTTGGGATTCTTTGCAAACAGAATACAAGAGAGTAGAGAGGGAGATCACTCATTAGCTTCAAAAAAGACAAAGAAGATGATCATTTCGATAACTTTGCTTCTCTTTCCTCAGAAACCAAAACAGAAAAGAAAGACCTTGTAGTATGGAAGAAAAGGACTTACGTAGAGCCTTAAATTGTATGGTTCTGTTCTGTTCTTTTCCTTCCTTTCTGTGTATGAAAATCCCACAAAGAGCCTTTAAAAGACAGAGACTGACTAAACTTGAGGCTGGTTGGAATCTGGGTTGTGAATAAAGGTAGTGAAAGAGAAGAAAAATGGTCTGGTCTTTTGGGATTGGAGAAAAAAAGGAAACTAGCTGAAAAACACAGCCAAAACCTTTTGGTTTCTTCTGTTGTTTGTTGGCCTAGTGTAACCCCATGTGGGTTCCTTTTATTCTAAGATATTGAATCATAATAATACTGTCTTCCTACTTTTTACTGATTGACGAATGATAATGGCAAGCTCTAGATCTGCAATTGGTTGCAGAATATTAAATATTAAATAATTATTTGCGGTTAGTATACTCCTTGGCCGTCAGTCACTTTGTCACAAATTAATAAAGGGCAACTTGACAAGCAACACAGTTGCATGTAAACAGCAAAACAGCCCATGAAAGTCTTAGTGGTCAATTTGTATCGCGGCAACTAAAATTTGTCTTGGTTATGTCATTTTTAAGATGAGATTTAACATATATTGGGAGTAAATTCCACCATAGTATCTTCTTCATGTGAAGTCCTCACATGATATGAGTTGAAAAGATCAAGATTAGAAAATGCAGAAACCAGAATACTTTAGTTACCAGTATAAGGATATAGTCATTTTTTTACCAAGTTAGCTGGACAAAGTTGCATACTTCTTGGATTCAGGTGGTACTCAGATGAATCTGGACATATATATCGACCAAAAAAATGATATGAACCTGGACAGAGTAAATTCTTAATACCAAAAAGATATTGGATTCTGAGAAATTAATGAAGATGGGAAAACCCAAAAATTAACATTGCAGCTTATCAGAATATTTCGTCACAAGGAGAAGATATTTTGATCCCTCAAAATGCCACTTATTGCCAGAACTAGTTGACATTCATTATCCAACTGCCGTCATTTGCCTAATCAAGAAGTTACACATGGAGATATCATGGGCAGGCGAGATACTTATTGAATGTGATGCATAATATCTCAGACCAATGAATAGAGGAAAGATGGCAATTAAATAAATCAAGATTAATTAGTGATAAAGACATGTTGGAATTTCATCAAAACTGAAAGAAACCTTGCATGTAAGATGAAAAAACAAGGATTTAAAATTTTAAAGATTTGCTACCACTTGGCCTTTGAGGGGATAAGATAAATATTTGTTGCTGTTGCTATTTTCACATTTTTGTTTTCATATAATCAGCTCTCAATTTTTACTATGTTGTTCTAAAGGAACAGACGGAGGATCACAAATCTCATGCACATGTCTTGCCATGGACAGTTCAGGCATTTCAGCGTAGTGGATAAGATCCGTGTCCATAATATCAGAAAATGTTGTCTCAATGGAATTTTCTATCCTTTATTTGGTAATTTTGCATTATTATACGATAAATTATCGAGTTGGATTGAAAGAACTTATGATACGAGTCCATCAATGTTGGTACTGTATCGTTCCCCAAAACAAATGTTGATACTGTATGTGATCGATGGATAACATTATGCAAAAATGGTTTTCAAATTACTTGTCTGTCTCAAATTTGATTCATTGTCAAGTCACTCATTTTCACGCAACTCTCCTAATCACAAATTTCAAACCTAAGGATAGTGTTTTTTCCTTTTTAAAAAATTATCCGTAATAATATTACTTCATGTAAAGGAGGGTCATCGTCATAATTAAGCATTTTTTTCTTAGTAATTTTGGAAGATTCTTATTTTTATGATAACACTTTTTTTCAATAAATACCATCGCGGACCCACTGCCTAAATTGTAGATCTAAACTATATCAATTATTGCTAGCTTGTCAATACCAATTAAAACAACACATGAATTCTTATGAAATCATGCTCTTATCTCCGCGTCACATGGGATGATGATCTTGACAACTATGATCCTACACGACACACTTGGTTGACAAATTCTATTTGATACAATTAACCTTTTACAAAATATCATCCGTTTTGCTATCACATACAAGATCTGTCAAAATGTGGTGAAGATTAAGGTTTCGTATACGCTGTTGTCAAAGGATGCGTGACATGTCTAGTGTGAGAGACGTACCAGGAGGTTTCCTGAACTTCCTCAAGTCAAGAAAATTTTAATGACCACCTTTTAAACTCCCCACCAGTTTGGTTGCTGCTATATCTGGAAGACAAAACAATTGTCATATAACTATAGAAGTCATTGACATGTTTTCTTGCATTTGTTTACTGTTAGTGCCGAACCCACAATATGTTGCAGCTTTTTCTTCTTTTTCCCCCTTTTTTTTTTTTCCTTTCTTGGGTGAATTTACAGGTATGCGTCCGTTTGGTTAAGGGTATATTGTTCATAGATAAAGGAATTAATGAATTTCTCTCGATTTTCATCAGTGATATTCATGTTTTATCTTCTAGATTCCTCACTAACACTCGAGCTGATACTTGAACATCATTCTAATGATAACCAAAGTGGCCCAAATGTTTGTTCCTTTTCCTCTCCTGTTTTTTCAAAAAAGAAAATGACCCAATTTTTTTGCTACCTTTTCTCCCTTTTCTCCTTAGTTTTTCTGCATTTTTGGGTGATATGCTTGTGTCTGCCATGTAAGGCGGCAGCTAATTGCTAATGTCATGCTTATAATTTGTGCCATGCAAGACTGTATATTAAACATTACTTTTTTCTTTTTCTTCATTATCTGTTACTTGACGACAGCATCCATTACTGATTACACAAAAGGAAAGGCATACCAAGCCAGAGGAGGATTGCGAAATGTAAGTTATCTTACAACAGCACATCAAACACTTCGCGAGACTCTAAATCACTGAATAGTGAATAGCATATAAAATAGTCATATTTTATTTCTGAATAAAATAATAGAAAGCAAAGGACAGCAGCAAATCATAAGGATGGATTAGTTGTCACGTATATTCCCACCTTATAAAATTCTTATTAAGCTTTTTCAAGATGAATCTTCTCATTCTGATTAATTTATGCCCCCAGCCAATCTTCATCAAGCCATCTGTGTCTAATGTATTCCACGTGTAAATCACATAAAAGAATTCCTAGTGAACATCTTGGTTCGCCTGGAAGCCTCTGTTCTCCAACTTCCAAACACTCTGGCCCTTTAGTTGCTCTTGATTCATCTTCACAATCATGGTAGCAGAGACATTTATGAGACTCACGAGTGGTTAAATGCTAATACGGGATTGCTTAAGTAGCAAGCGGCCAAACATACTTTCCTTAATCTTCTCTTTAGTACTTTTGTAGAGGTGAGAATTCGAGGGTTTTTCTTTTTTAACATAACTTTCTTTTCATTGCTCAAGTTATATTCAATGTTCAAGGAGGAACCTGGAACTCGAATAGTCAAGCTAAATTAGCTAATCCATTGAGTTTTCTTGGACTTCCTGAGACGCCACGTTCTTTGCGAGTTGCCTAAATCAATGTCTAATTCTATTTTGGTATCTAGAGTAAATGTGAGCCCTGAGGTTAGCTTTCACAATTTAACACATCTCAAGCAACAAAACATAGTCCTTGAAGGCAGATGCTTGTTTAACTTTCACCTGCAGTAACATCGAAGCAACAGTTCATGTGTTCCACAAATCCATTGAAGCACAGTTAGACCATACAGTTGAACCTGGTAGTCCAGCTAAACGGTAATAATTGTAGTTTCATCACAAAAACATCAATAGGCCGCTAATAACAGGAATGAGTATATCCTTCATGCCACAACATTAAGGACAGATATGTAATGGGTTGAAACATTTAGTATTAAAGCAAAAACTTATGTTGCATGTGTTACAGGGAAGATTTGATGTACACTTTCTATTTTCTTCACAAAAATGCTACAGAAGAACAAGGAATATCCAACCAACTAGAACCTATAGAGTTACCTTAAGAAGTTCTGATCAATCTTTCCTTATACTTGCTGAAGTTTGATTACAAAAAGCAGTGCAGTAGTGCCAAGTTAGTTTTCTTTGCAGCGTCTTCCTGGCAACAGATCTGAATAATAGAGTGAACTCAACTGTGATGCGAAGTAGGAAAGGTCATTCCATCTTTTAGATGGGACACTGAAGTCGGACATAACCATTTCAGCATGCTTGGTCCAAACACCTGAATCAGAGTCAAGTTAGCATATTTGTGAGTCATAGTCACTTTTTGTTAAAAATAATAGAGCATCCTTTCTATTATTATAGAGTCATGAATGTTGACAATAACACAGGGGAACACATTTTAAACATATACATGCATGACAAATAGAGGAGAAAGAGACCGAAGTGATGTTTGTATAAGCACTTATGTCGAACGGATGTCGATAACTTTGCCCTGATTTCTTAGCCAGCCATGCTGCCCTTACTCCTTCATAATACTGCACAACAGCCAAATTCACTGTCAGTAGTACACAAATCTGCATCTGCATAATATACCTAGTCTACCATAGAAACCTGAAGAAAGTATACCTCTATGGTTGTCATATTGTGGATGGTAAGGTAAACATGCCAGCCCAAGAGAGTTCCCAGTGCTGCGCTCAAGCCAAACATCAATGTCCCAGAAGAAATCTAAAACCCAGGACTGTCAGAATTGTTTCTAACCCTCCCAGAATGTCAATATTGGCTCACACACTAATTGAAAAGAGCAGAAAATGAAGTCAAAGGTATAAAAAAACCTACAAACACAGTCCAGGACCCAAATCTGGTACTGCGGTAACATAAAAGTGGTGCACGGTAAACAGCAGCATCATGAAATCAATTCAGAACAGACACTTAAGGGCTCAAGTAACCCATTTGAAAGACAATTCCACAATAGCACAAGTAAATCCTCCTAAATTTTGCCTAGTATCTTCTGAAAGTGACATATCTTAGGTAGAAATATACATTTCTATGTCGTACAGAGACGGACTTCAGATGTTTTTTTGCACTATTAAATTTTTTTCTTCTTTTGTGCTTGGTATGCAGCATGCTTACTTTATTCACACTGTTCGTTGCAGTAATTTTTTATGAAGCTTTAAAAAAGTAACTCTGATGGGACCGAAGCAATTGCAAGAGATAAACACAACTCCAAAGAAAAGAAAAAAACGAACGCATATTTTTAAAAGTGCCCAATAAAAACACATACTCACATAGAAAAGCTTGAGGGCAATTCTTCCACTGAAATCCCAGTTCTTGTGAAATGAAGAACAGATTATCATGACCTGAGCAAGCAAGCAGCCACAATCATAAGTTTCGGTACAACAAAAAGGAAATATAATTTCACTTGGGCAAGAAGGTTAAGAAACCAAAATCAAACCTACCCAAGAATAGATACTCGCAACAGTTGCATGCAAAACTAATATGAAGAAGGCCTTATAGTTCCAATAGCCAACACAATTATTTATCCACGAACAATGATGGTCCTGCATCAAGATCAGAAAGAAAGTAATGCATTAATTTCATGGTCAAAAACTCGTACTAGAAACAGCAATCAGGTAAAAGTAATGTAACCTACCATCCTCAAGATACACTTTCTACAGACCCGGCAATGATGAGCCCTTGGAGGTTTGTATGCATGGCATTTCTCACATTTGCTCAATTGTGAACTCTAAGAAGAAGAAAGGATCTATTAGTCCAGCGTTAAGCTCCAAAGCAAACCTTTCGCTTATAGCTAATAACATCTTGAAAAACAGGTTCCTCTAAACAATACCAGGGCCTCATAAAGACTGCAGTTTTCCTGCACATAGGCCGATCACGCCTTTTGGAACTTGAAATTCTACTGAAGACTTGTCAATAAGACGGGACAAACAAAGTAAAGAACTTCATATTTTGAACTACAGACACTTCAGCTTCCAACAGAACCTCGACAGTCCAAGGAATTTTTTAGTTACAAGGATTGCACAAACACTCATCATTTGTCACGGTAGTATGAGTAGTTATTTCTACATAATACCTCTATTGAAGCTAATATTTCCAGAATCTACAAATTTATTCCACTGCAATTTAATTGAAGCTTCAACAAAGACTGCACCTTGATGAAGTTACATGTAATGACAACCATAATAAACAAACTCACAAATATATGCATGGACGACCTCATAATGACGAGGAAAGTCATAAAGAACAATAATTTAACATGTCAGAAGATACAGAGCCAATGAAGAACCAATCAAGCACACATCTTTAGAACTAAGTTTAGACTTACGTTGTTGACGGGTTCTTCATCTGGGACAGAAGTTGATTCGACATCAGGGACGTAAGAGGAAGGAACATGGCCAGGATCAGTGAGGACACAGACAAAGAAGGAGAAGAGACAGGAAGAAGCCATGAAAGTGAAGATCAAGGCATTCAAAGTCCCAGCTGAGCTCTGCAACCCAACCCAATCGTCAATGAAGATGAAGACCGTGATGTAATACACAAAACCCATCAGCAGAAGCGCACCAGAGACTGGGATCGATACAAATCTCGTGCACTTCATTGATGATTCCTGGGTTTTTCGATCGCTTGAGCAGCGAAAGCTGGGTGGAGGAAGTCAATAATTCTCTGCGTGTTCTTGCCGAAGAGAAGTTAAATGTGGGCTTTTTTTAATGGGCTTAACCTTGGGCATTGCTCTATGCCCAGTTTTGTATCTTAGCGTGGGCCACTGATTTGAGTTGGAAAACGGATATGGGTTAGATTCTTCAGTGCTTGGGCTGACTTAATTCCCAGTTTTTGTTCAAGTATTGTAAGCAAAGCCCACTCGCCCTGAGTAATCCGGTTCGAGCTTAGTGGGTATAAAGCCCTTTCCATATCGGTTTTCTCGAGGGTTTTCAAATCCGGACCCGGGTGGTTGAACCTGGACAACTGTGACCCATAGAGTTTTTGTATTAATATTTTCTTACTAAATCGACTGGTTGAACCAGGATTGACCATGGTTAGTTTAGAAAAATCGCAACCCAATAGCTCGACCAGGTCCACTGGCGGTCCGAATTTAACAACATCGGTTTTCTCGGTTCCCAAAATTCGAGCGGGGGACCTTGTTTAGGGACAAGCTCTGAACCATTCAGGTATGTGTTGGTCATCAAGCTAGGGCATGGGACCTTGAATGGGATCATTACTGCCAGCATGATCTTGGCGCAGTGGCACAAGACCTTGCCTTGGTGCGAGGCCATCCTGGTTCGATCCAGGGTGTGGGAAATTTAGTAGTGTTAGGATGGGCTTAGGGGTTTATCGATGTAACATCAAAAAAAAAAAGAATGGGATCATTACTCATGACAGGTAGGGACATGAGCTCTAATACGAAAGAAATTGGTTAGTCGGTTACCAAGCATTTTCCTCACACAAATCACCTGATCATTATCAAGTGATCGTACCAATTATTATACTGATTTGGTACATCCAATCTAGTCAAGGTTTCTAATCTGGACAATTTCTACTCCATTTTGCTACGCTCACGTTTTTTTATTCTTCACATTTGAAAGGACTTTACATTTTGTATCCAAGAGCTTTAAAAAGAAAATTCACGTTTTTCTTTAGCATCAAAAAAAAAAAAAAACTGTACGATTATGCTTCCATTTCTCAGTTCCACTTGCTTGGGATGAGCAATAATTGAGCAAAACTTGCAATCATATGACACTTCTAAATTCTTAACAATCATTCAAAGATGTGTTGTCTTCCACCACCCAAACAAAAATTAATTTATCGCAACATCTGCGAAAACGTCCAGACATTAAAGCAATAAACAGTACAACATGAAAAAGCTTTGCCCCGATACAACGTAAACAAACCTAGCAACTATCATGTTTTTTACATTTAAAGTATAAAACTTATCCTGTTATGTATGTTTCTTGTGGTCTCAAATTAGACAGTACAATTGTTGATGGCTACAAATTGGGGCAGAACCATTTGTATATTACCATTACATACAGATCTTGGGTAGGGTACTCCACTTTAAACTAGAAATCTACGTAGTACAACACATCATCATCATCTATGGTCTGGCGTGGGGACCGTTAATTGTCCCCATTAATTTAACTACTCGTATGCAAAATGCAACTTGACTGAGGTTTTCTGTGGAAAAGAACATGAGCTAATCTTCCATATAGAGCGCTTTGGAGAACTACTTCAGCTATCGTTGAATGGCAATATTAGAATCACCACCGAAGATATTGTGATGAATTTGTATGCATGCATGTTGACTGCGTTAAAGGTATCTTGATGAGAGTTATCTTATGCACCCAATTACTACGTACCATCAACGGATCTAGACTAATCCAGATCAATTATAACATGAACCATAAAAGATTGGTATTCTTAATTCCTAGAATGTTGCGTAGTGCCCAATTCTTTGAATTGGGCATGTCTTGGTTAGCGTCAACCGGGATTGAAGAAGCTCTAGTATTTTTTCTAGAGGAGGACGTGATAGCAGCTCCCATTATTAATGGGGGACCAGATCATACACTTTTTTCTTAACTTTGGTATAAATGGCATGGCCAATGATACCCTAGCTAGTTGTAAGGGTTGCAGCGACATCAACTTGATGTGTCACGATCGGACAAGAGTAAGGGTACAATCAATGAATTCGAACGTACAAATATTGCAATCATCCTGCTGTCGTCTAAACTGATTGGTTCAACTATGGTGGGTGATTATTCAATGAAATAAAGGAACTCGATTAGCATAAAAAAAAAAACTATGGTGGGTGATTTAAAGGATAGCTAGAGCAAGTAGCAAGGCGGGCTGATGAACATTCTTTCGTTCCTGTGTACGTATGTGTAGGATTCACTTAAGGTCAATTTCACCTAACACAAAAACTTAAACAAGATTAATTACATGGTACATATGCCTTTCAAACTAAAGGCGCTATATGCAAATGCAACCCGTGCAGCTACTTGCGTACTGTAACGTGACGTTTTGTTTGTCTCCTTATCTGCTTGACAACAACGTTGGAGCTTTTTCTCACTTTGATGTTGCTGTCAACATTGTAACTCGCATAGTTAATTAATCCTTTGATTCAATGGTAGACGTAGCCAGTGGTACCTTCATCCTCGAAAAGGTTCTTAGTACGGGCAATTGAAATTGCTGAACCCAAATGTCACACGAAAGAGAATTTATTTCTTCACCTTCCTTTTGTTGGGTAGGGGATTGTATATATATAATAGAATTCGAATTGTTGTTATGCGCTAGCTTTGTGATGCTTGGTATAAGTACTCCTGCTTTCCGTTAAGAGTTCTATTATCAAAAATGGTCATAAGGCAAAGAAAAGGAAAGTAGGAAAGCAGGTAATAAGCAGGTAAGAATATGGCAGCTTTATAACATCAATTCGCGCGCAGAGATAAATGTGCCTGTGCAATACGGAAACATATATAGAGAGATAAACACTTTTTTTTTTTTGTCAAAGATCAATACACTGGAACATTAGTAATACATGGAATAGGATCATTCTACACAGCAAAACAGTAAAGAAAAGAAGTGAAAGACTAGTATTAAAAAATAAAAGAGAAGAAGTGAAAGACATCTTATAGGCAAATCCAAAGATGAATTATTGGAATTTGCTGGCTAGGAAAAAAAAAAAAAAACCAGATATGCTATGATCACACAGTACTATCTGTAACACTGATAACAGTAGGTTTTTGCTTCCTGACTCTATCTACTTGTGGACCTGATGAAGAAGGAAAATGAATTGTTGCTCTTGCCTTTTCTTGTCAAGTGACACAACAGCTTTTGTCAATAAATGACCCACATGACATGGCTTAAGATTCTCCTCCAACTTTTTCTATATATTTTTTTTTTTTGGGTTCCCAAAAGCCATTGACATGCCATTAAAAGTGCAAAACTGGCGAAACTTCTTCAGTTTTTAGATTTGAACTAGTAGAATAACAAGTGTATTAGAACAGCCAGTTCCTTAAACCTATACAGAAACAAGCCATAAAGTTGAGACACTGATGAATATGGGTTTTATTAGTTATTAAACTGTCCCTTTTAAGCCACCCCCCATATGTATATAAATGATGTACTTTTTCCATGCATATATATGTAGTAGTCTTTTTGATGCGAATACATATGTAGTAGTTAGTAGTAGTATAAACTTTATAACCTAATTAAAACATAATATATAGTAAAACCCTAACAGCTATAAGAGACCATCAAAGAAGCCGCCCTCAAATGAGCCCCAGGTTTTAAGCATGTGCTGTTGGATTTGAACCATAACGATAATATATAATTTCTTGTTCTGCGAGTACTTACAGCTAAAGGCCTTGGTTGCTTTTGTTTTTTATTATGTTTGCGTGTGGTGACATTTTGTCAGAGCAAAAGTCTGACTGTAAAAAAAAAAAAATGAAAGCATAAAAATTATTCCTTTCCGTACTGTTCATAATGGCAAATAAAACTCACCAGTTCCTAACATATACTTTCGGAGGACTTGAAAGGATCTAATGTGTATAGACATGATCCATGAAGAAGGAGAAGAAAAAGTCCTTGTTTTGCCAAGTGGAAAAGGAAACAACAATAGCTATATATATACCTGGGATCCATCCTGTCTAGCTATATATCGTGTAGGTGCCTCTCGAATAAATTTAGCTAGAAAAGAACATTATCACTCTACAGAATCAATTAGGTAATTGCTAACTAGTTGACCTGCATTTAGTGTCACTGGGCTTGAGCCAATGCTCCATGTGATATAGGGTGATAGGGAGTAGTGACTTCGAATATTATGTTTTGGTCAATATATATGGCCGATGACACCAAATTCACTCTTTCAAAATGGAAAGGAGTGGCACAAATTGGGTCATCTCATCTTACCAAACATTTCAAGAAAAGATGGATCAGTGAGGCATATATAGAAACAGTTTGGTTGACTGTGTTAGTGAAGCAAAACCCTATATATGTTCATGATGCCATATGCATGACATGAAGTGTCATCAAGTAATATTCAACAAAAATGTAAACTCATCAGCGACATATATTCAGAAACCGTGTGGACTCTTTACAGCTGCCACAACTATTGTTCCTTGTTTCATTGTTGTTGGTGCTTTCGGGGGCTAGCAGAGACATCAAGCAATTGGAAGCAGCTGGCGTCGTTGGCTGCTGATCATAAAGTTTAGATATTGAAAACTGAGAATAAAAGCTAGTGGAAATGTACTGCAAAATCATCCAACTGGATCACAGCTATCCGTATATTATAGAGATCATAAGAGGAAGGTTTTAAAGAATCCAATTCTACACACACCAAAATGCTTATTTGACATAATTGAAATGCAGCTCAAATTTATTTTCTAAGTAAGATTGAAGCAGTTTTACAAGGGATGACTGAACTAAAAGGGTCACATTATCTATTGCAGATTATTATAATTTATATTACATTACCTTAATGACTATTGCTTGGATGTATTTTGCTCATTCTTTGAACAAGATACCCTCTATAATTTCATTCAGTATTAATAAGAACGATCCCCTATATCAAAAGAAGAAAGAGGAAATGAAGGATGAAGAACAGCAGTCATCTAAGCAAACTATCATCAGATTAACCAGCTGAATATCTCAATATCAAGTAGTACCAGCTAATTCATAATACATCTGCTTGTCCATCCTTCATATGCTTCATCCTTCATATGCTTCAGTTCATAAAATATTAAAGAGCAACTTACAAGTAATTAACAGTACGGAAAGTAAGAAAAGAGCAAACAAGACAAATGAAACACTCAGCTTCAAGAAGCGATTACATGTTTATAGATCACACAAACAAAAGGCAAGACTCCAGTTCCTAGCTAGGTTATATATATACCCAGATCTACTGACTTGGTCAGTTCAAAATCAGTGCCTTTAGAAAAGGAAGAAGATATATATATAATATATTTATATACTCCAAAGTATACCTTAGTGAAGCATCACATAACATACCTCTTAGATCCAAAATGTGAGGTGTACCCATCTTTCAAAACTAGATCCTAATTAACTCCGAAGCTGATGTGAATTCGTGCGGGTACCTATATCTTTCACAACTTAATTAGATGCCTACTTCGATGTTGTTCAGTACTGGTGCCTTTCTTTCATGACGGCACCGCATCCTCCAACTTGATCTATCGATCACCTCCTGTATATATGTAAGCGATGAACAATTAAAAAAGTTTTCATCACTCATATATAGTAAGGATCTTTAATACCAAACAAGAACATGAATTTAAAAGAGAAAAAAGTAAGAGATAAAGGACTGAAAAGAATTTACCTTCAAAAGATGCACAAGGGTATTCTTCCATAGATCCATAAGTATTTAGTATTAGTCATTTATGGCCGATGCAGCATCATCAAGATTCTCATTTCTCAGCTTAAATGAGCAGACGGTATAAATATACAATATACACAACACTTGCTGCCATGCATTTGCATGTGAATCTTAATAATGCTGCACCTGCAAAAAATGACTGTGTTTCGATCCTTTTATGCATCATTTAGGCAATTAGTACATTAGCTAGGGCTGGAATGTTGTGTCAGATAGATAGATAGATGTATAGGAGGCGAGCCACCACAATTCTTTTTTGTTTGTGAGGAATGTATACGGAGAAAAGGCACAGGCATAAAAAGCAGCAGAAAGGAGAAATTTCTTCTTTTAGTTTGTGTGCTTCACCTGAGACTACGTGGCAACTTCTTAATGGCCCAATAGAACCATAAGAGGGTATATACCTCCAAAAAAACCCACCAAGAAACTGTGGTAAAAATAACAAAAATCACCACCACAATAACAAACACAAAGATTTCTTCTTTAAAAGTAAAAGAATAGGTAAAACTGAGAAAACTAGACACGCAAAACCAACGACTTCAACTACTTCTCACTTTTTGGTTCTTCATGGTTATTGGGGTTCGTGTGTTGGAGCAAAACACCATCAAAGTGGTGCCATTAATGACTCAAAAAATCTGGGAACATAAGGGAAAAAGACGTTAAAGAAAAAGGAAAAAAAATATCTAAACCAGAGAATCTAGAGAAGACCAAAATAGAAAGAGACCAACCATTTATTTCCAAGATTGTGGTATGAGAGAAAAGGGAGATAGGGTGGTCATAGATCTAATCTTTTGCTAAGGCTAAAAACGAAGAGAGAAAGAGAGGGAGAGAGGGAGGAAGATGGGTGAGAAGAGTGAGTGATGAGGAGTTTGGGGCTATGGGGATGCGTATATATATATATACACATACACGAGGAAGACTCCACCTAAACCGCATGAAAAAAGTGGTATTTTTTTCTAAAAAAAGAAAGAAAAGAAAAGTGGTGTCTTCGTATCCAAGGTATTAATTGAAATTAATTTTATAATTAATGGTTAAAGGGAAAAAAACGTTAATTAGATACGCAAGATCGCAAATGAGCTTTCGCTAAGCTGGCAAGATAACCTTACCTACTTATAATACCGCAGATTTCCTAATCATCGGACAATCGAAATAACTAATTAGAGAATGTTAATCCTATTTGCGTGGATTTTCATTTCTTATTTAATTTCAAAAGTTTCCAGCTGTTGTTATGTTCAGATCAATTAAAAATATCTAAAAAGAAAAGTTTACCAAAAAAAATATCAAAAAGAGAGAGGAAACTTTATAGTTGTTGACTTTTAAGAAATAACTCTTGATTGACAATTAGCAAATTTATTAGGTACGGCTTCAGCATTACGAACTTGTTTTTCAAGATAACATTCTACTTTCTCAAATTATACATTGGTGAATTTACGCTTTCTCCTAAAATCAATATGTATCCTCAAAGTGATCCCATTACAGAAGAAAGGTGCAGGTGCACTGGTTTTGTTGTGCTTAAATAGGTTTTCCTCATGTATTTAGCTGTGAGATTCTGTAACTTTGTTCTATCTTGATCATCAAAAATGTTTTAAGAAAATAATACCAAGAGTATATATGAAACTAGAGGTACCCATTGTTAGCTTTCCCAAAGTTGATCGGTTAGCTAATCTAATTTGTAAAATATGTAAATGCTTTATATTGCCTTAAATGTAGTACTTCACATTTAACTGAATTATACAGGATTATATAGGGTATCCAGTACACACAGCCTGTCATATATGTACCTAGTTTAATCATGTCAATGGTTCTTTATATCAAAAAAAAAAAATGTCAATGGTTCTTGCAACCTCAAGGACAAAGCATTAAAAAGAAGTGTCAATCCTAAATAGTATACTGGCTACTAATTAGTAACATGATTTTATACTTAACAACGAAATTTGATGTTGCTGTACTTTACAGTGGGATTCATACTTTGGTGCAAGGAAAAAACTGCTAGATGCTCTCTATTGTTTTATTTCGAAAAACGTTCATTGCCTTTGGTCATGGAGTACAAATCAAAAGTGTTTTGACTATTTTTACTTGTTTATCAATTACTAAGTTACACTGATCATTTCCTGTAAGAAAGATTCTGAAGTGAAACAATATGAACATACAGAAAGACTGGTATTGACAAGATTGGCATTTTATGGGTAGACCATCCACGTATCATCTTATCATTATCCCCGCAGCCAAAACCTCCACTGAAGTATTATAGTACGCCATTGTGATTTTGATCGTCATCTCATCTCTCAATCATGCTTCCCATTATTGTACTTACCATCTTTTTCTAATATTAGTTAATTTGTTTCTTAGTATATCTAACATCAGCCTACGTGTGTGATCCGGTTTTGTTACCCTATTACAACGTTATAAAATATCTCTAGGATTTGGCTTCCCTTCCCTTCAAATGCAATATCTTATGATCCCTGGGCCACCTATTTTTTCTTCCATAATTAGATTTCTTCTCTATTTATCATCTAATGTAATGGACAATACGCAGGAGAAAATTTTATTGAAAATTGCCTATTCTTGACTATTGTCTATTTAATTTCATAATTGAAAACATGAACTCTAGCTTACATCAGACTGTAGCTTGATTGATACTGAAGTTGTTTATAATGAAAGTCTGTGAATCCTAGTCTTAGAAAGACTAATTACATTGCTTGCGAATCAATTGATTACTGACTTATCATAAGTCATACCGCACTACTTAATTAAGTATCACCTGAACAAGATTTTTTTCTTGTTCTTAGTACCGATTTCTTTGTCTGTTCCTATTGTTATATTCTAGGCATCCTCGTTAAAACCAGTGTCAAATCACTCTTTCAGATCCAGCGCCAGATTCACTAGTAGTGCCTTGGTTCTTACTACTATATAATAAAGTGGCTATAATACAACTGTTCAAATGAAAAGGACAAAAGTTGTTCCAATTTTTTTTTTCTCTTTGTGTTCACACCGGCTACTATATTAATTAACTTTAACTTTTTTTTTTGTTTATAACTTTCGTTATCTTCAACTTAAAATAAAGCCGCCTATCTGCCTTCCTCATGGCCAACAACCTAGTACTACTACATTAACTTCCTCTTCTTTTTCTTCTTTATTGTTTCTTGAGATGCGGGTGCTTCCTTTGGTTGAAAGATTCCCTGAGGAAAGTGGTAGTGGTTTGCAGTTTAGTTTATGATAACACAAACAAATAATTAGCTAATGTTTAGGTTGGATTGGTTTTACTGATCGTCCTAATTATTCCTAACTACGAGACATTGGACTGGATTCATGTAAATCTTGAAGCGATTTGCTAATAGTAATAGGCACTTCAAGATTCTAGTTAATCATCAACTCACACGACGCATCTATTGACACAAATTAAGATATTCACATCAATTATCATCAACACCTTACTAGTCATAGTCTAAATGTGCCATGATCTTTTATCTTATGTCGTGCATCCCAATTAAATAACAATTGTTAATGTGAAAAGGAATACTTTGACGCACTCTTTCTAATTGAGTTCTAACACTTACCCATCTATCTATACATGAAGTCACCTAAGATAATAACATATGAGGATTTTTTTTTTTTGATGCTAATATGAGGATTTTTTTACTTTCAAAAAGAGCTGATCTAATCAAGCACTTGGGTAACAAATACTAATAACTCTTGCAAAATTGAGAGGACTAATTCCTACTCCTATTCCTAGTCTTATGCCTGAAGATTCTATTCGTGTCTACTAGTGGGTACTAATTACACGATAAGATTGTGTTGTTTAGTAGTACTACTTTAACTATTGCAGTTATAAATTGGTACTTGACGTTTATGTTGATGCTTTTTTCTACAGGTGGTGCGATTCTTTCAACGCACACAACCGTAGTGCTTTGCTACTCTGTCACCCTTGGACAAATCGTGAGCATCTGTCGTCAGTCTAATTACAAATAAACAAATAAGAAAAGAAGAAAAAAGTCTTCACTATCGAGTTTTTTTACTATTATCCTTGGTCTAAATATGCATGCCGAATAGGTGCGATTTTAATCGATGTCCCCCCAATCGTACGAATACCACTTAATGGTGGAATTGTACTGATTTGAGCCATTATATCTAGGCAGTTAACTATAATTTTCATAATTTTGTAGGAATATCTGAACTGATCAAGCCGAGAAGACGTGGTTGGATGGAATTATTTCTGGGGGTGCCTTTTCTTTCTTTTTTCTTTCTTTTTTTTTTGGGAGGGGGCTTCTTTTGTGATCTCCATATGTGGATTAGACCTTTGTAATTCACAATTAAGATAGTTGTTTCCAATTTTCTTCTGGCGAAAGATTAATCATTCACATACCCAGAAGGAGAAACCCCCACTCACAGGCTTCGAATTCTTCTAATTGCAGGGATCGAATTGAACTTTCCTCCTTTTTTAAACCCTTTTTCTTGACATACTTTTTGCTTAGTTCTACTTTGTAGGGGTGAGCAAAAATACCGGCCCGACCGTACCGTGCTGATATCGTGGTTAAATCGACGGTATCGGCTCGAAAAATGGCCAACCCCACTAATTACCCCTCTGTTTGTACCGTGCCGAGGAAACCGCCAGGTTGAATCGGTCGGTTGGGTATCGAGCCGACGGTACTCGGCACAGGCCAATACGGCCGGGCCCAACACTCCCTAACCCCAAGGCCCCAACCCAAAATAAATAATTATCCCAACCCAAATAAACAATGGCCCAACTAACCCATATTTCCAAGCCCCCACCAAAATTAAAACTAATCCTTCTAATCGTCACTCACTTTCACTCTTTTTTTTTTTCTCTCCGTCTCTCTCTCCAAAGCGAAGCAAGCAAGCAGTCAGCCCCCCCTCCGCCTTCGCCGAGCCTGCCATCGTCGCCGCCTACCAAAGCTCGCCGTGCATATCCTCCTCTCCCTCCTCTCTAGTCTCCACTCTCAACCTCAAAGCCCCTCCCTCCCTCTCTAGTCTCGACATACAGAAACCTTGAATCCCTAATTTCACAAGCCCAAAATTCCCAAATACTCAAATCCAAAATCCCTCAATTGAAACTTGAAATCCTCAAATACGTTTAGTAAGTTGGATTTGGGTAGTTGATATTATCTTATTGAATGAAGTTTTTATTGTATATGATCATAATTATGTTGCCTTCTATGATTGGATTGGGATTGTGAATTTGGTGGCAAAATTGGCTGTGTTTTGTTTTTGATCTTTCTGGAAATCTTAATGTCTCTGCCTTTCTGCGAAATCAAGTTCTGAGCTTCGGTTAACCATGGTACCTACCGTACCGACGTCGGTATGTGTCGGTATTATACCGATCGGTAAAATATGAGAGGCGGCACGGCATCGGTCAGAATTTAGAGTAGTCGGAAAAGGTCGGTATATTGAGCAATCGGCACGGTATGCACCGTACCGACGATTTGCTCACCCTACTTCTTAGAGAGGGGGAAATGAGCCGTAATTCGGGCCGTAAGGCTACGAGTTGGAAGAGGAACAGAAACGAGAGAAAAAGCCCAGAACGATATCAAGCATGAAGTGGCTGGAAGGAGCACTTTCTTAGGAACTACTGGGCTTTTTTAAAATCCTAAAACATTTAAAGGCATCAGCAGAAAGCCCAAGAAACCAAAGGGTGAGCGAGTAAACGACATTTTCTTTTTCTCTTTTGGGCTTAGAAAAGAAGGCGGGCTTCATTTACCTTTGCTTTCCAGTTCAGATTTCAGCGATTATAGCCCATTAAATTTCTCTTGTTCTGGCAGGCCTGGGTTGGGTCAGCATACACTCCATCCAGTCAACCTGGTTCACAATTATGACTCATGAGTAAATAGCAAACAGAATATTAAAAAAAAAAAAACACAACAAATATTGTTGTCCCTATGGCATATAAGAAATATATAAATTATAAACATTATAACAAGTCCAATTTTTCTTGGGTCTTAGTTTCATACTTCCATTAACAAACGAGCACACTATGTATACATTTATCCAGTTAAGAGAAAGAAGAAACTAATTTTTCTAATATAGAAAAAAAGGAAGGAAGGTTATCCTATCCATTATCTCTTGTGCAAAAATATTCACAGGCTTTAAGAAGGAATCATTAATAGGAAAGCTAACTAAATATATTCTAGACATTATTATTATGACGACACGTGTAGGCTTCTTGAAGAATCTTGTTATTGTAGATTTCCGGGGGCGGTGAGATTTTGTGATTTGCCATCCAAGACACCTGATCTTAGAGATTCTGCTTCTTCCAAATTGTAGGAGGTGGCATTTTTTAATCAAGCAAGACATGTGAAGTTTGATGATATGTAACACACCACACCTTATAAGCTGGCTAGACAGGTAAGCTACTCCACGCCACGTGTCCCAATCACCTACTTCCACGTTATCTAAATCAAGATCCTATCGGGTCCTTATGGTTCTAACAAAGATTCTATCTTGCCTTTTTCAAGTACTAATGAAAGATTTGGCATTAGAAACTACACATTTGCTCCAAATTAATATTGGAAATGAAGGAGAAATTTGACTTTGACAAATCAAACATAGGAAAAATAGTTATGAACAACACGGGCATCCTCATTTTGCCGCGTCAAAAGGTACTTAAAATCACCCAATTTACACCTCACCACCCCCTAGAAGTCGTATGCCACGAGGACCAGCATTTTAATTTGCTTCGCTAGCAGCTAGATATCTTCATTTCCTTCACGAGCTATTCTTTAAAAGTTCCCTAACCATTAACCCTATATAAAACCCCCCACCTCCTTAGCTCTTCGTCAATTACTTTTTTTTGATCAATAGCTCTTCTTCAATTATTAAACACACTACAGATAATGATTTCATTGAGTAATTCTCAAATGTCTAGCAACGCTCGTTTCTTCTTCATTGTTTTCTTCTACATTTTCCTCTTAACGTTATCCCCACCTGCAACAATGTCCCGCTCGATTCCTCGGGCTGGTATTGTGGCAGCTGCAAGGCCATTGAAGGCATCAAAAGCTGCAGATTTGGTGACACTGAAGCCAAAAACCAGCCACGAACCTGAAGGATTTGCGAATACGAGGGTGGAAAATTGCATGCCGAAGGGATTTCACCACACATCAGCTCCTAGCCGATACATAAACTACCACACATTTGGTTCAACTCTGTGTACCACGGACAAGCCATGACACTATCAGAATTTGGTCTCTGTTATTTATATCTGTATGCGTTTGTATAGGATGTATATGGTGGGTTTAATACCGCTATATAGGAAGGGGGATATGGTGATGTAAGTCTACCATTCCAAACATAAACATAAATATATGATACCGTTTACAGTATAGATTGGTGTTTTATGATGCAATTAATTCGAATTTCCGTTCTTTTAATTTGTTTCATAATTTGTTGTCCGGTGGGCTTACAAGTGCCTTTTCAACCTTGAAAATAAAGAATCACTCGTAATATACCACTCGGAGGAAGACTCTCTGTCACAATTTTGCAATGTCAATTACATGTTATGCAAAAAAATAATAATTTACACCTACCTGTAAATTTGTATACTGGTAAGTAGATACTACTCTTATTTAATGACTTTGAAAATGTATAAAGCCGATGGGCTAAAAAAGAAAATGTATGATACCCTAGCGCTTGCCACAGCCAGAATGTATTACTGAGCGGTAAATATATATAATATGTTAAAATGAGTCGAAGAAACTTTCTTTTTTTTTTTAATATATGATACTAAGTCGAAGGAACTATCCGGTTACTGACTTTACTTAAACTGCATGAATTTTTTTTACTTTTAAGTTTTTTAAGGAAGTTTGTTTCCTCTTGGATTATATTGTGAGTCAATTAGTTAACTCTTTACAGCCCGTTTGGTATCATGGAATTGAATTCAATTCCATGAATTGAAATCAATTCCTTAGTTTGGTATAATTCTATTTAATTTAAAATAAGAATTGAATTCTATTTTTTATTTTTGGATCAATATTTTGGTAATATTTCATATCCAAACAAAACCTATCGGATTTGGAATTCAATTCCACTGGAAAAGTATTGGTATGTCTAAATGACAAAAATGACCATATATTCTTATTTTAATTTTTTTAGCAAAAGGACAACTTAGGTAATTTTAGTAATTCAATTGATAGTTTGATTTATACCAAACATTGGAATTGAATTCAATTCCTCATTATTAAAAAGTATACCAAACAAGAGAATTGATTTCATAATGAATTCAAATTCTAAATTTTTAATGATTTGAATTCAATTCCAATTCCAAATTGATACCAAACGGACTATTAGTTGTAAACTTGTAATTGTGATACTTGGTTGTTACAGGGTTTAAAATTTGGTTTCCTTTGTTCTAGTCAAATTCCTTCTCAGATACTATTCGGCATGGCTGCTTAGGTACTTAATTTGGAAATAGAGGAATGAGGCCGTTTTCTCTGAAACGACCCGGCCAACTGAAGTGGTGCTCTCTGACATTGTGCAATATGCACTAGAGGTGGCTATGGCGGTTCCTACTGATGGCTTGTCATAAACGACTAGAATGTTACTCAGCTGGGCTCCGCCGTATGGGGATGTCCTTAAAGTCAATGTTGACGCTGCAATGGCTGCAACAGTTGGAGGTCTTGCCCGTTTGGCGGATGGGCAGTGGATTAGTGGTTTTGTTCGCAAGATTACTCCCTGTTCGGTCATTTTAGTGGAGCTTCAAGCCATCCATGATGGGTTATATTGGCCAGTGAGACTGGTCATCGGTCAGTGCTCATTGAATCGGATTGTTTGAGTGCTATTCAGCTACTAAAGGCGGCAAATTTTGGGTTTGGGCTACACAGAGAGGGGCCTCAACAATTTTATAATATCCACCGACTCCCTTATGTATATCTTTCCAGATTTTCTATTAAAAAAAAAGAAGAAACAAGTGCAATCAGAGTGCAATTAGGGTTCATAACGATTAGGAGCCATCATCATCGTTTCGACTAATTCTTCGTCTGATACGATTGTTAATTTTTCTTCTACTGATGCGGTTGTTTCTGATGGTAAAGAAGCATCATGGTCAAATTAATTAGTTAAATCCTCAATTCCTATGTACTTACTAGTCTCTCCTAAGGAGAGACGGAGTTTGCCAAAGTTTATTATTATACGACGAGGGCCAATAATGTTGCTAGTGGGGAATATTTTAATATACGTTTCCTCCCAGCCCAACAAGCAATCTTTGTTGGGGCCCAATTTGCTAAAAAAAAAAGAAAGAAGAAGAGAAGAGTAAGGGCCCGAATTTTTGGGTTTGGGCTAATAGCGGGAGACGAGCGCGAGCCCCTCCGCAATGCCTATAAATATCCAGCACTCTCCCTACGTTAAAAACCAAATTGAGAGATTAGATTACGCTTCGTTTTTATCTTTTTCGTGGCAGCGAAGCAATCATGGCTACTACTGGTTAATCATCACGTTTTGACCTAACACCGCCATGGAAGAAGCATAGAGAAGAGGAACTTGTGTGAGGATGCGTCCTGGACAATAAGTGGCATCATTTTGTAGAGAAGTATGTGCTGCGATCCAAGAGAGGTCATCCCCCCAAAGTTCGGAAAGCCCTCATCGGCTGTGGCTACTACAAGGAAATCCACAAATCTAAGGTTCAATTGATCCTCTTTCGATGTACTATTTCTCTCCTAATTCGTTGTAATTGACATGATCGTTCATGTGCTGGTGGTGGAGGTGAAGGAATTAATCGATTTAATCTTTTTTGGCTTTTCTAATTTTAGGGTTTTGAAGTTCCAGAGATCCCATTAATCAAGAATTGTGTGAACTACCTCTACCCTACTGATCCTAATGAAAAATTTGCCCTGTTGTGCACCCGTTATGCTACATCGACAATTGGGGCGATGAAGGTTTGTTTTGATATTGTGTGTTTGTGTTTTGGGTTTGTTTTCGATCTCTTAATTCATTGTGTGTGTTTTTGTTTTGGGTTTGTTTTTGATCTCTTAATTCGTTGTGTGTTTGTGTTTTGGGTTTGTTTCGATCTCTTAATTCATTGTGTGTTTGTGTTTTGGGTTTGTTTTCGATCTCTTAATCCATTGTGTGTTTGGGTTTGTTTCCATCTCTTAATTCGTTTGTGTCTTCTCCAGAATATGAAGCTGGAGCTTGTGGAAGCTATGCGTGCGAATTTGTTCTAATGCTATGGTAAAGTGTTCTTCGTGACATTCACTGTCAGGGAGAAGTTGTCTGCCAACCAGACCCCCCAGACCCCCTAACCTACCAGGCTATAGTCTCCCTCGAGGATTTATTGCCCGACAAATATTGTATTACCGTCGCTTATATTAGGCAGAAGCCTGAGGAGGAACAATCCAGCAGTTTAGGCTCTTAATTAGGACCTAGGGAGGGAGTAATGCAGTAGTCCTAAGGCTTATATATGCCGTGGGAATCTGTAATTTTGTTTTATCAAAAGTATAATACCCATTGAAACTAGAGGTACCCATTGTTAGCTTTCCCGAAGTTGATAACTCTAGGGCTGCTCATGACACCCGGTTAGCTAATCTAATTTGTAAAATATGTAAATGCTTTTATATTGCCTTAAATGTAGTCCTTCACATTTTTTGATGCCAATGTAGTACTTCAGATTTAACTGACTTACACAGGGTTATATAGGGTATCCAGCACACGCAGCCTGCCATATGTACCTAGTTTATG